>BSBK01011267.1:0-173167 GCA_027943335.1 Chamaecyparis obtusa | reverse complement strand
ATGGAAGAGAGAGAGAGTAAATCCAATATTTCCCTATGGAGGATATTATACTTGGAATATATAATAATTGAAATACAAATACTAACCTCAAATTAGGGTAGATCTAGAAAATGTTGAATTCTGATGTCTGCGTGTACTTTCAGAAAAATCTAAAACTTCACCTGGATTGGAAATGCCGAGATAGAGAAAACCTAGAAATCTTTCCTCAAGATGGCTCAGCTCGGTTTGACCCTCATAAAAGGTAAAATGCTACATTCTTTATTTGAAGTCCGATTCGAATTCTGTTCGCAGATCTCAAAATTTTGCCGAAAAGGGTATCCAAATTCGCTCTTAGATCTGAAATTCCACACCTATACCTACAAGAAAATGGGGGTTTTTGTTGTATGGGGGATTTGCCTTGGTCCAAACCCTAGTTTAGGAATTAACCTTGAAATTAAATTGAAATGTAGTATGCATAAACAAAATAATTGGAACAAATCACCTTGCTTATGTTGAAGGTCCTTGTAGAGGATTTGAATCCTCAAATCCACAAGTAGGAATGCTTCAATGGATGTAGGATGTTTCCAATCAATGGTATTTGATCTTCAACACCAATCTTGACTTGATCTTTGCATATGAGAGGGCTTGAATGAATGGAGAAGGATAGATCATCAAAGGGGGCTCCAAGAGATTGAACCCTTTAATAGCTAATAATGGATCTCCTTGATGGATGAATGCTTGAACACTTGAATGCTTGAAGACTTTCTTGAATGCTTGAATTCACTTGAGAGCTCTAAATGCTTGATTGCCAAACTTGATGATGAAAAAATGAGAGAGGAAGGCCTCCTTTTATAGTGAACTAGGGCACAATCCTCTAGAGGGGCCACCTTGGAGAATTAAATCCCAATTAGGTCCTAACCTTTAGAAATATACCTAGATTAAATGAAATTAAAGGATTTACCATCCCGAAACTTGAAATGATTAACCCGGAGGCGGAAACTAATTATCTTGAAGGGCCTGAAGCCCGAAAATTTTGGAAATTGAAATTTGGAGAAAGGGGTCAAAATCGAGGTTGGACCTGACCTAGTCAGGTTCAAGCTCAACCCTGATCTAGTAAGGTTTGACCTCGACCCTGACCTAGTCAAGTTCGACCTTGAATTTGACCCTAGTCTTGGATTGGCTCAGAACCAAGTCAGGAGGTCCTGGGGATGCCGAGAAACCTAAAACTGATGTCAGAACAGGATAGAATGTCAAGGATAGACATAAAATCCTATGATTACTATGATGAAGGCTAGGAGGATCTATTTCTAAATCCTACCTAGAAAATAGAGCCACAGATAAGGGAAATCAGTAGAATCCTTAAGATCCTAACTCTAATTTCACCTAGAATGAAGAAATCAAGTGCCAGGAAGAAGAGGAAAGCAGGGAGAAAAGCCAAATACATTCAAAGACCCAATCAAGGTGCTTAAAATGAACCCAAATCACTTACTCGGACGGCTAAATGCTCTTATCATGGAAGTGCTTCCATTTTAAGATGATACAAAAAGAACAATATTTCAAATAAGTGAGAAATAATAAAGACATTATGTATAGTCATAAAATAATAGCCTAAAATACAAGAGTGTTATATGTGTAAGTTTTATTTCAATTTTTAATTGCTAGACATCTAATGGGTGTACAAATTCGCAGAGTTCCCAATGTAGAAACTCATGCTCTTTACCAAGTGTAATGCCCACTAGAGAACCCCAAGAGAAATTAACCTAAACATACTATCAAATTTACAAAATAATTTTTTTCTTAAGAGTTTACAATCAACAAGTACATTAATGTGGAAGCAATATAGTGTAATAGAAACATACTCATAAAATTAACTCAACACATAGATTACAATTCCCAAGGGTTCCTTAACATAGAATTACTCAAAATTTAATTAATCTATTAAGTACAATAACAATATACAATCTCCACATAATGCAAATGAACAACAAGTACAACATCATATAAATCTAAAAGACATGATAATCAAATTCAGTTCCATAAAAGATACATGGGACACAAACTGGTCCCCCAAACCATAAACTCATATATATTGATCCTCCAACCATCACATAAAAAATCATGGTAGTCCTCAAACCATAACATCATAAAAACATACTCTCTCAAAGATTTCACAAAAAAATGAGCTTAAGAAATTAGGTTGGGTAAAAATGATCTAATTACACAACTCCACAATGCATGATAAATAGACGTATGAACATCAATAGAGAAATACACCCCCAAGCTTCTGGCATACATTTACCTAAAATCCAATGTAGTTCCCCAATTACAATCAATAATAAAAACACAAAGTATCCATTAATACCCAATTCAAAATGTAGGTCTCAGTTATTTAAATCAACCACTTTGTTAACTAAAGTCTAATTTGACCATTAAACATTCATATAAAACCTCATGCATATATACCTATTTTAATAAACAAGTATTTAAATACAACCCTATGCATAAAAAAAAACACCATTTGTTTAATTAAATTCGTCAAATAATATTTTCAATAATTAATAATACTTATTTAACAAACAAACAATACCAAATAATAATATTAATTAAATAATATTATAATTATATAATAATAAATATTAATTAAATACATCAACATTATTAATTATATCAATCAATTAATATAAATTAATATTAAATATTTATTAAACAAAATTACATTTTAAAGAAAAAAAATTAAGGGGGGGGAGAGTCCTGCGACCCCTCAAGACGAGTGGCCTTGCCATTGGATTTTGCCAACGGCTCTGCCACTGGCTTGAACAATAACTTTGACATTGGTTAAAACCCACGACAAAAAAAAAAATTATATTAATTTTTTTCTTTTTTTAAAAATTTATTTATTTATTTTTTTAAATTATGATCTTTCTCCATTTTCGTTAACTATCGCAAACAACGACCTTCTCTCTTTTTTTTATAAAAAAATTAGAAACTAAACTTCTACCAAAACTATATATATATATATATATATATATATATATCTATATATATATATATATATATATATATATATATATATATATGTATATGTATATATGTATATGTATATATATATATGTATATATATATATATGTATATATACATATACATACATATACATATACATATATATATGTATATATATATATATGTATGTATACATATATATATACATATATATATATATATATCTGTGTGTGTGTGTGTATATACATATGTGTATATATATATGCATATATGCATATGTATATATACATATGTGTATATATATATGCATATATGCATATGTATATATACATATGTGGTATATATATATGCATATGCATATATATAATATATTATATATATATATGTATGTATATATGCATATGCATATATATGTATATACACATATGTATATATATGTATATATGTGTGTGTGTGTATATATACATATATATATATATACATATGTATATATTGTGTATATACATGTGTATATATATATATACACATATGTATATATACTATATAAACACACACACATATATACATATGTATATATACACACACACACACATATATATAGACACACACACACACACACATATATATATGCACACATATATATATATACATATGTATATGTGCATATATATATATATATATATATGCATATATATATATACATATATATATACATATATATATATGCATATATATACATATATATATATATATACCATATGCATATATATATATATACATACATATATATATATATATGCATATATATATGCACATATATATATATATATAGATATATAGATATATATATAGATATATATATATACATATGCATATATATACATATGTACATATATACATATATATATATGCATATATATATATATATATATATATATATACATATATATATATATACATACATATATATATACATACATATATATATATATATATGCATATATATATATAACATATATATATATTTACATATATATATATATATGTATACACACCACACACACACACACACACATATATATATTAGGTGTAGAAAGTTAAGTATTTAGAGGGGAGGGGTGAATCAGTACTTAAAACACTTTTAACCAAATTAACTTTTCTTTCTAGTCATTTACTGATTCTTTATCATTTGCATGCATCACATGAAACATATACAAGATATAATAATCAACACATAACACAAATATTTGGTATCACAAAAATTCTTGTCAGAGGATAACAACTGTGGTGGGGGTGACACCCACAAGACTTTACTACTATAGAAAAAAAATTTGCTTTGTTAGAGCTACAAATGTTTAGCTATTTCTGATAACTTACCCTATTAAGAGTATTAACCTGGTTAAGAGTCTAAAGACTACTAGGTCTACCTTGTGAAAGATTTTACAATTCTAATCTAAGAACTGCAACCTAGTTAAAGGATTTACAAATAAGATTTGTTAGGATCTTCTCAGTTAAGATACTTTACAACTTTGATTAATCTTTAATCAACAACACTAAATATGTCTTTCAAACTTGCATCAAACATATGCTTATCAAACTCTATGTGCTCATTAACTCATTTCCTCATATTGTGTACCTTTCACACTAACAATTTAGTACTCGGTAGATCACAATCTCTAACTATTCTTCACTATTTTGTTACTTGATGGCTTCTCTACTCATCACCTTCTTAGTAATCTACTTCATACATGTAATCTCTTCTTGAATTCATATAAACCATAACAACCATTCATGCATGTATTTTGATCTTCATGCTTTGATGATCTTATATACAATTCTAGAAGCGATGCTAGATGTTCCAGAATCATCTCATCAAGTGGTGCTAGCATTGGTTACTCTTCGAATGCATATTCCATCCTTAATTCTCATTGGTGGATCTCACCTCATAATCATAGTAATCATCATGTTTTAATCTGCAATGTTCAATTATATGATCTCCTTGAGATTAGTAAATTGTTTTGTGTTTGGTGTCCAGATTCAATGTACTTAAAGATTTTTCTGGTGCCGGCCTTCTATGCTTGATAACACATTTTCCTTAACTCGGTAACTATCTCCTCTTCTCATTTCGATGCTTAGTTCAACCTTGCTCGGTGGCCTATACTTTCTTTGCCTTTACCAAAATTCCCTGTTCCTTATTTCCTTTACCAAATAGCTTTCTCTGCTTTACCAACTTGTCTTTTCTTCATTATCGAATGACTTTGACAAAAAATATGAATTCCCATAACTAATGACAACAAAACAATTCTTAGGAGTATGAATCTCCCCTTTGGCATTAGTTTGATATGTTTGTCAAAACCTCAAAGTCATCAACAAAATTCTAAATTTGTCCTTGTCCATTCTTCTTCCTCGGTAAACATATTACTCCCCCTGAAGTAATATCTCTGGTACATCTCCATACTATATACATAGTTTTCCTTACCTTATACTTTCTCTTTTTTTTGCATACTTTTCTTTCCCCCTTTTGGAAAAAACTTATATATTCCCCTTTTTTTTAACAAAAATGCCAAAAACATTAACTTAGTGTTTATCTGGTTTGGGAATCTTATTAAAAATGTTTTTTTGTACTTATCATGTGCATCCTTGAGTGATGATGCCTTCTAGGTGTTCTTAAGTGTCTATAGCACCACCAAAATTTTCTCTCTCAAATCTACGATTAGACTTATCATACTATCCATAACACTTACATCCAGTGTGCTAACTAAATCTTTTGCCCTTTGAATCTATCTCTATAGTGATTCTGTGTGTGGTATCAAAATTGTTTGGAGTTCTAGTAGATCCATTATGATATGATTATCCTCCTTTCTTAACTCATATTGCACTCCCATCAAGTTATTTTAGTCTCTCATAGTATTCAGTTATTGACTTAGGCTTGGTGAAATCTTAGATAACTGCTTAGTGAGCTCTTTTTCCACATTATCATCTTTTTCATTTATTCTTTTGTGAAATTGGAAAACAAAAAATTCTTGAAATAGTAAAATAATTTTTTGCAACTCATTTTCCAATTCATTTATTAACTCTAAATGAGTTACCTTGTCTAAAGAAACTGATTGAAGAACTTCTTCAATCACCTTTGTCTCCATCTTCTTCTTATGAACTTGCAACATATATTCAGTGGTATCTATGTCTAGTTGGTTAATCTGACTGACAAGTTCTCTCAACTGACTGTAGATATCTCTTTCTCATTTATTGTAGCATCAGGTACAATTTCATTCAAAATACCTTTAACCTTCTCCAAAACATTTATTTTCTACTTCTTAGCTATAAGCTTATCTTGAGAATATTCCTCTTCAACAAATCTCCGAACTCAAAGAGTTCCTTAGGGCTCATGGTTATGTAATCAACCTTTGGAATAACAATAACTTCACTTATATCAACCTCTTTTTCAGATTTTATCTTCTTTGAATTTCCCTTAGAGGTATATGCCTTCTTTGCATCTAATTGGGTAAGATGTTTCATCGGTTTTATCTTGTTTTTTTTCTTTTTCTCTTCTTGTTTTGTTTCTTCCTTCTTCTCCTATTTTTCTTCTTTCTTCTCTTCTACCTTTTATTTCTCTTTTTCTTGTTCCTGCTATTGTCTAGTAGTATAGGTAGGGGTTATTGATTCTTCATTCTAACCTTGTACTATTGTGGTCTCTTGTGTCTTCTCGGTCTCCTTAGTGTCAGTATCTTGAGCTGGCCTGGTAGGGGCATCAACTTCAATAGGTACATCCACCTATCACTTTTATATCAGGAAAGTTCAATACATGTACAATGATAGGATCTTCTACCAACAATCTTTCCTTGGAAGAATCATCTACATCCATCACTTCTATCTCTATGCCCTCGATTTCCATGACATCTTCATCAACTTTGACTGTTTCATCTAGATCTTGCTCGGTTATATCTTCATTTATAACTTCTTCTTGATTTGTTATCAACTCAATAGGTTTAGATTTATCCTCTTTCTCTTTGAATCCTTCAATAGTCAATTGATCCATAGAGAAAATATTTCTCCAAATATCATCGATGTCTTTTTGGACTTCTTCCAGCTTACTGACCATAATGCTCAATGCCCTTCCCTTTACTAGAAACCTTTTTGAATATTCTTTAAAAGTATCTTTTATTCCTCTCTTTGTCAAGTCTGGGACAGTGATTGCAAGGGACCTTTCTCTCATTTCTTTCTTGGCATCGAGAGTATACTTCCATCTTGCATCTATTTTTTGATATATCTCTCCTTCAAGATTTCATATCTTTCTTCAGATGTTCATTCTCAGATCTCAATTCTGCAATTTCTCCAACTTTCCTTGCAACATCTTTATTTTTACCGACTAGTAGGTCTGTCAAGTTGTAGTGAGTTTGTGCCAACCTCATTATTTCCATGTCTTTCTCATCTAGACTTGTATTCATTTTCCTTCTCTCTTCTTCATCTATCCTTTTGTCATCTTCATCTTTTTCTTTTTGTTCTAGGATTTCACACATCCTTACCGATTGTGCTTCTTGTTCTTTTTTTAATATTTTCACCTAATCAGCTAGGTTTTTGTTCTTTTCAATTAGTTCTGATATGATAGCATCAAATTCATCAGACATGCTTCCCTATGATTATTATTTAAGTCCCTCAACCTAATCTTGAGTATCTTTTAACTGATGTGCTAGCTCTTTCCTTTTGTTGACTGAATGTTTCAATTTCTTTCTCAATTCTTCAACCTTCTTGTTAGCCATTTTGAGTTCCATTTCCATGTTATCAATCACCCTTTCATACTTGTAGCTTTCCATCTTTCCTCTCATGTGATTAAACTCCTTAATAACAAACTGTTCTCTGATACCAATTGTTGGATTAGGTGTAGAAAGGTAAGTACTGAGAGGGGAGGGGTGAATCAGTACTATAAAACACTTTTAACCAAATTAAACTTTTCTTTCTAATAATTTACTGATCCTTATCATTTGCATGCATCACATGAAACATATACAAGATATAATAATCAACACTTAACATAAAGATTTGGTATTGCATAAATCCTTGTCAAAGGATAAAAACTATGGTGGGGATGACATCCACAAGACTTCAATACTACAGAATTATTTTTTCTCGATTAGAGCTGCAATGTTTAGCTATTTTTGATAGCTTACCGTATTAAGATTATTAACCTAGTTAAGAATCTAAAGATTGCTAAGTCTACCTTGTAAAATGATTTTTCAATTCTAATCTAAGAACTGCACTTGGTTAAAGGATTTACAAATAAGATCTAATAGGATCTTCTCAGTTAAGATACTTTACAACTCTGACTAATCTTTAATCAACAACACTAAATATGTCTTTCAAACATATGATTATCAGACTCTATGTTCTCATTAACTCATTACCTCCTACTATGTACCTTTCACACTAATAATTCAGTACTCGGTAGATCGCAATCTCTAACTATTCTTCACTATTTTTTTACTCAGTGGCTTCTCTTCTCATCACCTTCTTAGTAATCTACTTCATACATGCAATCTCCTCTTGCATTCATATAAACCATAACCACCATTTGTACATGCATTTTGATCTTCATGCTCTGATCTTCTTATATAAAATTCTAGAAGCGGTGCTAGATGTTCTAGAATCATCTCATCAAGAGGTGCTAGCATTGGTTACTCTTCCAATGCATATTCCATCCTTAAATATCATTATCAGATCTCACCTCATAATCATGTATAATCATCATATTTTAATCTCCAATGTTCTATTATATGATCTCCTTGAGATTAGTAAATCATTTTGTGTTCGGTGTCCGGATTCAATGTACTTAAATATTCTTCTATTGTTGGCCTACTATGCTCGGTAACACATTTTCCTTAACTCAATAATTGTCTCCTCTTCTCGGTTCAATGCTCAGTTCAACCTTTCTCGGTGCCTATACTTACCTTTCCTTTACCAAAATTTCTTGTTCCTTATTTCCTTTACCGAATAGCTTTCTCTACTTTACTGACTTGTCTTTTCTTCATTACCAAATGACTTTGAAAAACAATATGACTTCCTCATAACTAATGACAACAAAATAACTCTTAGGAGTATCAATATATATACTAATATAAATAAATGCATATAAAACCAAAATAGTTAATTGAATTTTCTAAGAGGAATATATAGTTAAATACCATTTTTTTTACAAATAATAGCAGGTAAGTTTTCAATTCCAAAAGCCTGTGAATTCTCAAACCTAGGGTTTTAACAGTTTTATATTCTTTCCTATTTTCTTTCAATTCTCTAAAAAATGAATCATCTCATAATATGAACACACTGAAATCATCAATTAATAAAAAATAAACGAAGAAGACAATCTTTTAAAAGAGAAGAAATTACAAGAGTTTTTCAAACCCTACCTCAAATTCACAAGAATATATGAAATAACAATGGCACAAGTCCACAATCCAAACTCCAAAAATCCAAGATTTCAATAAAATCTTTCACCCAAAATCCAAGAAAAACATGTAACCCGTCTCCTCAATAATTACCAAAAAGAATTTCTAATATAGAAAACTCAACAACCAAGACTGAAACATGCAACTCCAAAAAAAAGATGAACTCAACTTTAAAAATAATAAAAGAATTACTTAACTCAAAATCCTAGAATTAAGAACTCAACTACAACCTCATTTTTATCAATTTTAATTTATTAAAAGAATTATTTTAATTAATTAATCACATTCATGTAAATCACTCAACTTTTAACTTAAATTGTATTTTAATTTTATTAAACTAAATGTGCAACTTAAATTGCATATTATTAATTTATTAACAATTAATATTGTTAGCATATTAATAATTATGCAATTGATAATTAAATATCAATTCATTAATTGTGCTTTTAATTTCAATTTTGGATTTAATAATTAATTAAATCCTCTATTCACAAAATTGGACTTAATTAAATCTTTTTAATTAACAAATGCATTTAATTAATTCTCATTAATTAAATACCATGATATTTAATATTTATTAAGATTTAATTATTTAATCACATAATTAACTTTAATTAAATCCTCTATCTATTTTAACACAAAAATCACATCAAACCTATAGACATGCAAACTTGAAGAAACCGACTACACCAAAATATGACAATCAAGTGCAAAGGAGGGTTCACAAATTCACGTCACCTTGACGAATTTGGAGGGTAGTAAATAAGATACTTGTCCACTATTTCAGGACAATAAATCGCGTAGGTTGGGATTTGGACCCATCTTTAATCTCCCCTCTCTTACCATTGAGATAATGTGATAGGGCACGCTCACCGCTGCCAATCTAGGGAAGACAATGCCTATATATATATATATATATATATATATATAGACAATGGTTGAGAATGGTACATTGTGTGGATCTCACATGCAAGTAACTATGACTCCATCCCATACCATATCAAACACATCAAATAGAAATGTAAAACATACATATGATCCATGCACATATAGATAAAGTGTTAGTATTGTCAGTAACCCATAATCATGAATGACATCATAACATATAGAAACTATCATGAAAATAACCATAAATGTAACTATAAACACATGATATCGCACAATATCAAATGGTTCATATATCAAATCCAATATAAATTTATACATCAATAACCTAAATAAAATCACTGAAATAACCAACACACACATAAAAGTGCCTAAAAGAGTTTGGCAATAAGAACTGGAAAGAAAACTATAGGAGGGGTATTACACTTTCACCAAGACACTTTTCTCATTTGGTAGATCTTCATTGTTGCATCGATGTCATCTCATTTGGAGGTGACCTTTATAGATGTCATATCAAAATCCATCTTTTCTATGCAACATTCCTTTTTGATGAGATTGTTCAAGTTCTTATTAGATATATGATACCACATCATCTAGTGTATTTATTTATATTTTGTCAAGAGTTCTCATAAGTCTTATCAAATTTTTATTTCCTATATAACATTCACTATAATTTAAATCAATTTAATGACCTTTGGATGATTTTAGATCAACATCATGAGCTCTATTTTGGGCTGAAGTTATGAAGGATAAAAAAAATTCTACAAACTTTCTCTGAAAAAGAGACATGTGTCCATGCCTTTATCTTTATTTTGATAAGAGTTCTAATAAGTCTTATCGAAGTCTACTTTTTAAGGGAAAATTCACTATAATCTAAATCAATTTAATCACTGTTGGGTGATCAAAGATCAACATTGTTAGCTCTATTCTAGACCAATGATGCAAAGGATAAAAATTTCTACAAACTTCCTTTGGAAAAGAGACACATGTATGTGCCTTTATTTGTATTTCAACAAGAGTTCTCATAAGTCTTATTGAAGTCTGATTTTATATGTAACATTCACTATAATATAAATTAATTTAATCACCATTGGATGATTGTAGATCAATGGTGTAAGCTCTATTCTGGGCCGAAGATGTGAAGGATAAAAAATTCTACAAACTTCCTTCGAAAAACAGACATGTGTCTGTATGAAGTATTAGATTAAATGAATGGAATATTTTATTAATGTCTATGAGGCCAAACACAAATAGTCAGTGCCACATATTTTCCATTGAACATTGGTAGCTGCAGATTAATTAACTATACTTAAATTTTAATTATATACTTAAAATTAATTAACTATAATTAATTTAGTCACAAATTGTTGTGGATGATAACAGATCAACAACATACACTATTTTAGGCTGAAGTTTTGAAGCATTAAAAACTCTTCAAATTTTTTTGAAAAGGTGACACGTGTCACAGGTCAGTCTTCAGAGAGAAGGAATACAATTATTAAAACTTACCATTACCAACAATGGGGAAAACAAAAGGCACAATGAAAGAAAATATAGATTGTACCCAACTACTTAAAACCCTAGGTTTTAGTGATGAATACCATGATATTTATAATATTTTTATCCATCGCAAGTGAACCATAAAAAATAGATTTTCATTAGAGAATAAGGTGGTTAATAGCATGACACAACATTCAATTTTTAACAAAATTTTAAGAGCACACACAAATAAAACTGCATTGTGGGATGTTTTGTGCCCAAAATTATGATGAAAGTAGAAGAGAAATTGTTAATAAAATTACCCAAAAGGAAATTTTATCCATCATCGAGAAAGAATTTAAAAGTTTTTTGGACTTAGAGATATAGCTTGGAGAAAAAAATTCAAATGTCCACATTGACCGAGAAAAAATTGCATAGGGTTATGCAAGAATAAGTGAAGACAATAAAAATAAGTTTATCAAAGGTATAACAATGGAGGGTACCTAATTAGATCATAATCATAAGCTTCCTTATAATGTTGATATTTTTGTGTCATGGGTTCAGGATACTATTTCCCTACTAACATTTTTCCTTCGATTGGAAAATAATAGAGAAGTGGGTGTAAGCCTTCTTGAAATAATATTTAATATCCATTGTGTTTCTAAAATAGTTAGATATAATTTTGTTGAGCAATTTGTTCAATCCATGCACAATCAATTTGTAATGATTAAAAGAGGTTCCTCTAAGACATTTAGGCTCACAACCTACTTGTGCCATCTTCTTCTAGAGAAATATCATGGAACATTCAAGACCAAAAACCTTGAGATTTAGGTGTATAATAATGATGAGAAGAGAACAGTGGTTCCAATATATGAATGGACCCCTAAGATAAGGATGCATGATAATATAAGGAACTACACCCATTTTGTAGATGTCTTTTTGGCACCAACGTATCATGTAATTAAAAACACTCCAATGCCTAGATTTCTCATGCCTTGTAGAGATTTCATTCAACTTAGATCTCAAATACAATTAGCTAACTGGTTCCTCATGGAAGAATATACTATTTTAAGGTTTTATGGATCAAGAGTAGAACTCCACAAACTTCTAATACATGAGGAAAAAATAATTTTTCGTTAGAATATGTACACTAGATGGAGAGTACAGATGAAATCTTTCATGGTCAGTAAAAGAAGAGAATATTTCCTTCATTGCCTTTCTCATGTGGAGGGTTCACATTTGAGAGAAAATCATTCAATGTGGCACAAGAATTTTTGAATTTTTTTCATTTTGATGTTGTCATTTACTTGACACCTTTTTCTTCTCCACATTGCCTTGATCACTGGGATCCTGTATAGTATCTTCTACTATTGGCCTCTTGTGAGATATTTCTTGTTGTTGCACTTGTTTAATACAACTAGTACTACTACCTATACAATCCCCACCAATGGTAGTAGAACTTTATTTACCAACATGTTGATGTTCTGGTTGTGATTTTTCACCACACCTATTACAAGTTCTCATACCATCCCCACTAGTGGCAGTAACACTTATCACCATATTCTGGTTGTGATTGAATCTGAGTGTTTGGATAGTTTGGATTTGAAGCTCTAACAAAATTAGGTATAGGTGTAATAGAAATACCTTTCCCTAATGATTCAACTCCAATGGCTAGTAGTTTTTGTCACTAGTTTTATTGAAACTTCTACCAATATTGGCATATAAGGGCCTTGTCCTTCAGGCTAGACCACCACCTGCATAACCCATGTTTTATATTATGGCTTCCCTTGTAGTATATATTTATTTCAGAGACTCACTCAAAACACATTTTGTTTATAAAAATCTATTGGAGTTGATGAGTAAACAACCCACAAGTCTGAACACCTACACGCAAACACCTGTTACAGAAAGAGAGAGAGATAAGCAAGAAGCTAAAGAGGCTTGAACACATGGATCCATGAAAGAGGAGACATTCTTGATGTGCAAAAAAAAAAGTTGCAAATCCAATAAAATTAATGTTCTCAATAAGATTACAAGAGAGATCAATCCTTATAAAGGAGATCTGAAACCCTAAAAGGGTGGAAAGTCCTAGGTTGCACAATAATAATTAATAAAGCAATTAATTATTATATGCCTAAAGTTTAGCTTAAGAAAAAAGAGATAATAAGTGACTTAGTAATCAAATCAATATTATTTAATTAAAAAGTAAACACTTTATTACTCTAACACCCCCCCTTAATATGAACTTTGGGAGAAGCTAAAAACCTAGAAAGAATTACTAAAAGAAAATGGGTCCCAACAACAAAAGGCTTGATCAAATACCCAAGTATAAAAGAGAGTCTTTGTAAAAGAGGAGAAATAGAGAAAACCACATGGGAAAAAATCTACTCCAAAAAGAGACGAAAACTAGTATGAAGGACTAAAGAAGCCTCCAAAACTAGGAATGTTCTAGAAAATAGGAACAAGGATGAACATGTAGAACATCACTGAAGAAAGAAGCTACAAACTCTATAAAGAAGTAATTGTTGATCTGAATATCATCCACTGAAATATGACTAGGTAGAGAAGACTGTAATCTACATGAGTGCCCTCAAATGAAACTACTCGAATCAGGAGGCAAACAAAGGAAAACACCTGAACTCGAAGATACATATGGCATAAAACACCAAAGCCTGAAGAGCTAATCAATCAAAGATGGAAGAGTGCCTCCAAAAAATAGGAAAGAAAGAGTTTCGATATGGTAAATGATCCATCTCACTGAAATGCATATGTACCCAGCCACTACATTTGCCTAGTACATAGGAACAAACACTGAATACATAGCTCACTCCATCGAACCAAGGAAGTAGAAGAATGATCAATAGAAACCCCCCCATAATGTTGACAAGGGAGAGGTGATAGGTACTCATGGGAATTAAGGGTATCTCCTCATCACCATAACTATTATTATCACTATATGATTTAGTAGGATTCTCTTTATTCCACAATTCGCTAAAATCAATATCCTCTAGGATTTCTTCAAAATCTGCACTAGTTTTTGTTTCATCTAGATTCTTTCTCATAGCCAAAAATCAATGATTTTTTTATAAATCTAGTATACATCCACACAAGATCTATATAGAGATTCTGGCATATTTTTTTAGTACATAGAACATTATCTCTTTTGTAAAAATGGCTAGACCTCCTGATTTGGAAGCCCTGCTCTATTGTTCACTATTTGTGTAATATCATGATTTCTACTAACAATTGTTGTAGAGAAATAACTTTGGTATCAATAGTTTCCTTTATCATTTTTTTGACCTCATCCCAAGAATTCCTATTTTTCAACATTTCTAGCAATGGTTTAATTTCATGTTGAATTCTACTTGAATTTTGTTAGCCGTCAATCTGTGTAACAAACATTATCTATTACCTCAAAATCATACACTTTCCAGCTCATCAATCTTATCAGCTAAACTAATCATTTAATTCTTTTCTCCTGCTCGGTTAATAAAGAAATGTGTCGGTGACCACAAGCTTGGTTTATATTGTTCTTGGTATACACTACATCCCGTTGGTGTATACTGAAATGCTTCATCAACCGACAACACTGCCTTGTGTCTTTTAGCTCTTTTCCTCATCATAGATGAATGAAACATAATCAAGTCAATAACATAAGGTCATAGACTCATCAACAAGTTACTCAATGTATTCTTTATCCTCATCTATCATATCCATCTTCCTCATGTAGATATTTCTGTACTTCATCTCTTTTACTCCTTTTCTACAGATGTTTCGATATAGTAACTTACAAGATAAGTGCTTTCAAACTAAATGACATCAATGACAACATAATAATAATTTAATCATATTACATATCTAATGAATCAGCTCAGGGATCTTAAATCATAGATTCTTCAATCAAGTTCTAAATCAGTTGTAGTTCATCAATCTCTCCCTTTGGCATTGATGGCAACTCAAGTAATATGAAATATACCATACACATACCAAACATGTATTCTACAACTCTACGAACAAATGTTGTACAAGCTCTCCCTAGCTTAATATGTTTAATCACTACATTACTCAACAACATTACAAATGCAGCTTTGACATTCTGCAGATAAGATCTTTTTAGCTCTCGGATTCCATCTTATGTTCTCAGTAACTGATCTTCAGTGCTCTCCCTTTCTTCAATTTGTCTCTCCCTTAGATAGTTCTCATTGGTGCATATTGTTTCATATTGTTTATCTCTCCCTTTGAAAACAATGCCAAAGAAACAAATAAACATACAACTCTTTAGTAGCCAAGTAACTCTCTGTTGTCTGGTGCATACTTTGTATCTTTGTATACTGATATGCCAATCTGTTCTAGTTATCCAACTTTTCACAACCTTAGACATGATCCAAAGTGTGAAATATGTTGCATCAACATGAATGGTCTTCTGATAAAATTAGGCTGATGCAACATCCAGATCACATGAGTGACCGGTAGACAGGGGACAAACCCCAAGTCTAGTCCTTAAGTACTCAAATGTATCCTTCAGTAGAGCCTTTGTAAATATGTCTGCAAGTTGTTCTTTTGATGTAATAAACTCTAGCCTAACTTGCTTCTCCTGTACTTGTTCTCTCAAGTAGTGATACTTAATTGATATATGCTTTGTTTTCGAGTGCATCACTGGATTATTTGAAATGTTTATTGCACTGGTGTTATCACAGCATATAATCACCAGCTCAGTGATTATCTCATTCATACCTTCCAAAACTTGCCTAATATATGCAATATTTGAACAGTTTGTAGCAGCAACAACATACTCTACTTTGGCTGTAGACTGAGAAATGCAAGCCTGCTTCTTACTTGTCCATGTAACAAGTCTTTCACCAAAGAAAAATGCTCCTCCGGTGGTACTTTTTCTATCATCCACATTTCTAGCCCAATCAGCGTTGGTATAGACTCTGAGTTCAAACTTGCCTTCCTTAGGATACCATAATCCATAATCTTCTATTTTCTTCAAGTATCTTAAGATTCTCTTTGTAGCAATCATGTGTGACTCTCTAGGGTTTGCAAAAAATCTTGCAAAAATTCCCACAACATGTGCTTTGTCTGGTCTACTATGTACTACATACATCAACTTACCAATCATTGATCGATACAGTGTCTGGTTCACTTATGTAGTTTCATCTTCCTTAGTTAGTTTACATCCAATAGCCATCGGTGTTCCCATAGGTTTAGCATCTTCCATGCCAAATGTCTTCAATACTTCCTTGATATATTTGGATTGTGTGATGAATATGCCATCATTCTGCTGAATCACTTGTAGTCCAAGAAAGAACTTAATCTCTCCGAACATAGACATATCAAATTCAATTCTCATTTCATCAACAAATGACTTACAGATTTGATCTTGACCTCCAAATATAATGTCATCCACAAATATTTCAGCAATAAGAATAGTATCATCAATATCTCCTTTCATATACAAATTGTTGTTCTCACTTGTTCTTACAAATCCTATACTTAACAAATAAGTATGTAGCCTCTCATAGCAGGCTCTCAGTGCTTGCTTCAAACCATATAGAGCTTTATGTAATCTACATACCATATCTTTCTTTTCTGGATCAATGAACCCTTCAGGTTGTTCTATGTAGACTTCTTCTTCAAGTATTCCATTCAGAAATGCTGACTTGACATCCATTTTGTAAAATTTGAATTTCTTGTGTGTAGCATATGCAAGTAGCATTCTGACTCCTTCCAATCTAGCAATAGGTGTGAATGTTTCACCATAATCTATTCCTTCCTCCTGTGCATATCGTTTGCATACCAATCTAGCTTTATTTCTTGTTACTTCTCCATTCTCATTCTGCTTGTTCCTGAATATCCACTTAGTACCGATAATATTCTTATCTTTAGGTCAGGGTATTAAGGTCCAAGTTTTATTCTTCTCTATCTATTCTATTTCCTCTTTCATTGCATTAACCCATTCATCATTTTCTAATGGAACTTTTACATTCTTCAGTTCATAATCACAAACTAGACATGTACCTTGTCTTTCTTTACTCCTTGTTTGCATGCTAGCTTGTTTGTCTCCAATGATTTGTGTTTTAGGATGGTGTCTTCTGAAAAAAATTTCCAGTATCCTATTTCTTCTTTCTTGTTCATCCTATGTAGGTTCATTTGCTTGCTCGAAAGGTCCATCCTCCTCGTCGATTTCTCTTTCCTGTTCTTCTGTGTTGTTTTCTTGCTGACCGGTTATCATAGGCTGTGGCTTCAGTAGATCCTCTAGGTGTTCATTGTAAGTGAATCTACCATAGTCTTTTGGTTCCTTTGTACTTTCCTTTGCATTCTTTTCATCAAACTCATCAACTCAGACATTAGTACTTTCAATCATTTTATTAGAAGTTTTATTCAGACACTTATATGCTTTTCTTTTACTAGAATATCCTAGAAATATCCCTTCATCACCTTTTGAGTCAAACTTCCCATTTCTCTCATATTTTAGAATAAAACATTTGCTTCCAAAAATCCTGAAATAACTTATAGTAGGTTTGTGTCCAAACCACAACTCATAGGGTGTTTTGTTAGTATCCTTCTTCAGTTGCACTCAGCTCAAAACATAAACATATGTACTGACAGATTCCCTCTAGTATGTCTAAGCAACATTCTTTTGCAGCATCAGTGTTCTTGCATAGTCAACTATTGACCTATTCCTTCTTTCAGCAATCCCATTCTACTGAGGTGTTCTCGGTGTAGAGACCTGTCTTTTAATACCATGCTCATTACATAAATTAGTAAATTCATTAGAGATAAATTCACCTCCTCTATCAGATCTTAGGCATTTTAATTCTTTACCAGTCTCTTTTTCTACCTTAGCTTTATACCACTTGAACATCTTAAATGCTTCAAATTTTTATTTCAAGAACATAACAGTCATCAATCTAGTATAGTCATCAACAAAAATAATAAAGTATCTATCGCCATAATAACTCTGAGTTCTCATAGGACCACATAGGTCAGTATGAACCAACTCAAGTATATTCTTTGTTGAATAATCCTTACTTTTGAAACTAGATTTAGTCATCTTACCTTTCTGACATTCATGACACATAACATGATCTAGTTTTGACAAGTTAGGTAGACCTCTAACTCTTTTCCTTTTACTGATCTTAATCATTTTATCAAAATTCACATGGCATAACATTTTATGCCACAACCAAGCATCTTCATTTTTCATCATCAAGCAAGAAGATTCATCAGTATCAAGATAAAATAGATTACCTCTTGATTGTGCACCAGTTCCATCTAATCTTCCACCATCATCAAAGATTTTCACTTTCTTGCTCTCAAAAGAAACTTGGTGACCTTAATTGTTTAGTTGTGCCACACTTAACAAGTTATAGTTCAGTCCATCTACCCAATAAGCATTTTCAAATTTTATCCTATCATTTATCATCAGAGATCATTTACCTCTTACCATACAGGGTGTGTCATTACCCATCTTAACAGATCCTCCATTGTATTCTTCAAGTTGATCAAATTTATCTTCATCACCAGTCATGTGATGTGTACAACCACTATCTATGATCCATGTATTATTTTTGTTTACTTTAGAGATCAGTGTTGTTTCTACATGTTTTTCTTCTTCCTCTGAGTCATCTTTCATAGCAACAAATACAACTTCTACATCATCATTAGAATCAGATTCAGATTCATTATCTTCGGCTATGTAACATACCTTTTTCCCTTTATCATTACTATCTCAGTTATCTCTGTTGTGTCAGTAGCCTCTATTGAATCTTCTCCCATAGCTTCCTTCAGATCGGTCTTTGGTTCTTTCATCATATTTCTTTTGTGGACATCTAGCAGTGATGTGGCCAACCTTTTTATAGTTAAATCATGCCAAAGGTAGCTTGCCTATATACCTTCCTTTACCTTTGGGTAATCTTCTGGCCATAAGAGCTTCAAGTTCATCAAGCTCATCATCGGTATTGCTATCACTATCATCATTCTTATTATTTCTGCTAGACTTTCCAATCTTCAGAGAAGACATGAAAGCGGATTCCACAGACGAAACAACATTGTTGTCAAAGTTATTCAATTCAAAGGTTGTAAGTTTACCAATTAGATTGTCAAGTGTAAGGACATTACCAGCTGTAGACCTTGTTTCATGAATAGCATATATTCTGATTGTGTAAACTGACAATAAGGTTCTGAGGACTTTGCTTACAACTGTTTCTTCACTAATAACTCCATCAGATGCTCTAATAGCATGTACTACCTCTTTCAATATATTTGTGTATTACACAATATTCTCACCTTCCTTCATCTTCATATCATCAAATCTGCCCCTTAAGCTTTCTGCTTTGGCTCTTTTGACATTCACATCTCCACTATAAACTTGAGAAAGTTTATCCCACATGGCTTTTGCAGTAGTGCAGCTTTTAATATCTTCAAATTTGGCATTGGTACAGGCAACAAAAATCTCCATCATAGTAACATTATGTTCATGCATGTCTCTCAGTTGATCAAGTGTTAGGGGACCAGGGGTCAGTTCTATATAGCCATTCTCCATCAATTCTAGTGCAACATTCCCAATTCCAGATATGTGCAGCTTCATCCAGCTTTGCCATACTATGAAGTTCTCTTTATTTAGCTTTGGCACTTCCCTCTTATACATTTTGAGATCTTTGTACTAAAGTACTTAAAACTCTATTCTAAGCAACCAATGCTCTGATACCAATTGTTAGAATAACTGAGAGGGGGGTGAATCAGTTATCCAGTGTTCCAATACAAAATGTATAATCCAAAATCAAATACATAAAACTTCTGATACTCAATAACTTAAAATACTATACTGTCTATGCTTTTACTGATTACCAGTCTAAAACATATAGTAGTTACCGATCAAATCAATATGCAACATGAAAATATGACATCAAACAAACATCACAATCAACACATAACACAAGAGATTTAACGTGGAAACCCTGTGAAGGGAAAAACCACTTGGGACTGGCAACCCAAAAATATTCACTCTTCTGAAGTGAGTTCGGTGAAGACACAACCCTTTTAGAGGTTACAAACACACTATTAGGTGTGACCTTGTTATAGTATTTTAGACCAACCATTATCGTCCAACCAACAATCACTCTGGGGTTGACAGGATAACAATGTTCATTCTATGAATGATACATAAAAGACTTTCATAGTCCACTCGGTTAAGAGATTTGACTATGTACAATGGTTAAAATATAACAGCAGGTGATCTACCTTAATACAACTTCAATTACAGATATACAGATCAATGTTAAGCTCATTTAATCCTCTGATCATTAAATCAAATCTATTCCAATCAATGTTCAGTGACTTACTGTCGCTTGGTAATAGCTTCCTATTGCTCGGTAAAAACTCTGTAGTTCGATTCTCATTAACCAGTATGATCAAGAATGCATGAAAACTTGTTCACACAATAATTTTGTAGTCTCCTCCTTTCGGCATTCCCATTAACTATGAAATCTCCAGTCTCTTATATAGACAAGTAAACCATTTTCTTCTTCTCCATCAGATTTTGCCGCTTAATCATCTTCATTGATTTTGCCACGTAAACATACCTCGGCTGATGTGTCAATAACACATTTGATTCTTATCCTTTAGATCTTTTGTGAATTTTGTTAGCCATCAATCTGTGTAACAAACATTATCTGTTACCTCAAAATCATACACTTTCTAGCTCATCAATCTTATCAGCTAAACTAATCATTTAATTCTTTTCTCCTACTCGGTTAATAAAGAAATGTGTCGGTGACCACAAGCTTGGTTTATATTGTTCTTGGTATACACTACATCCCGTTGGTGTATACTGAAATGCTTCATCAACCGACAACACTGCCTTGTGTCTTTTAGCTCTTTTCCTCATCATAGATGAATGAAACATAATCAAGTCAATAACATAAGGTCATAGACTCATCAACAAGTTACTCAATGTATTCTTTATCCTCATCTATCATATCCATCTTCCTCATGTAGATATTTCTGTACTTCATCTCTTTTACTCCTTTTTCTACAGATGTTTCGGTATAGTAACTTACAAGATAAGTGTTGTCAAACTAGTTGACATCAATGACAACATAATACTGATTTAATCATATTACATATCTAATCAATTAGCTTAGTGATCTTAAATCATAGATTCTTCAATCAAGTTCTAAATCATTTGCAGTTCATCACCAAGTTGAATGCAATATCTACAAGGCACATGAAATCTAGGCATTAGAGTGTTTGTAATTGTATGATACATAGTTGTTTCAAAAAAGAAGTCTACAAAATGGGTGTAGTTCCTTCTATTATCTTGCATCCTTATCTTAGGTGACCATTCACATATTGGAGCCATTGTTCTCTTCTCATCATTATTATATACCTAAGTTTCAAGCTTATTGGTCTCAAACATTCCACAATATTTTTCTAGAAGAAGATGGCACAAGTAGGTTATGAACCTAAATGTCTTAGAGGAACCTCTTTTAATCATTACAAATTTATTTTTCACGAACTGAATAAAGTGCTCAATAAAATTATATCTAACTGGATGAGAAACACAATGGATATTAAATATCATTTCAAGAAGGCTTACGAATGGGAGACTAGGACAAGATTAGGAATGGGTATTTCTAATCATATTAAATATCATTTCCAAATGTAACTGACAGTGGGACAGGATTAGGAATAGGTATTGCTAATTCTCAAAATTAATTAGTTTTTGGATATTGCTAATGCATTGGGGAGATTGTTGGATACATTTAATATGTTTAATCACTACGTTGAGTGATCTTGGAGTTACTATTGTTGTCATTCATATTTTGTCACTGATGTCAACATATGTTTATGTGAAGAGAATAGGTTGGTTATTATAGTGTACAGATGTTTCAAAACTTGCAAACATAGTTGTGTGTATAGGAAGGTATTTTGATCTTATATCTAAGATCACATGATGTAATATTGCATATTCACTGAGTTACAGAAGATTTAGTGAAGACTGGTTACTGGACAGTGACAGTGGAAGTTTCCAAAGTAAGTCTTTGAGTTTTGGGTATATCTTACAAGTGATAAGGATTTAGTGTATACAAGATTAAGGGATGAGAGATAGGGCACTAGAGAATGTTTGATGGTTTGCGCAAGATACGAAAAGTAGGATGACATCAGTTGTGGCATGTGTGTGATGATATTATTCACCTTCATGAAATTACAAGATTAACTAAGAACAACAAGAATTAGAGTGAGAACTAATCTAATCAATGCACAATTAATCTATCAACATCTCATGGATCTCTAAAATAAAGTGGTAAATGAGGCTCTCAGCTATGATCCTCACTAGTGACACTCTAAAGATGAGAAATAAGCTATATGATATGCAATTAAGATCTATTCAATCAAATTCTAGCTCTATTTGATGAACAATCTACTATGATCAAAGCAATTAAGCTATTAAAATTGACAAGTGAGTGGTGTGGATGCAAATTGCAAGAGCTTTGTTGCAATTCAGAGATATAGAATGGATCCTTAATGCCTCAAAATGCTTTCTACTTATAGGATTTTCCCAAGGGTAGGGGGTAGAGTGAGTTGATCATGGTTATGCTTGGGTAAGGTCAATTGGCTTTGCTTTGTCCATAAATGGGGGGACAAGGAGGGGACAATCATTTAAATGGTTTCAAAAGGCTGGACCATTTCAACAAAAGTGAGTGATTTGTGTCCATTTTGTCTCCAATTTGCTTTGTTGAGGGAAATTATGATTAATTAATTAATTAAAGTAATTAAAGTTAGCCATGAAGGGTAAGAGGTTCATTTTGATTTTTTCTTTCAACAACTATGTCATTAATTGAATTTAATCAATTTCATAGTGTTTTTCCCCTTTTCAAGCTTTATTTAATCATTTAATCATTTAATCATTTAATTGAATTTTCCTTTGATTTGAATTGCCTTTGTTCCATTTATTGATTTTTCGTGCTATTTTGATGATTTGATGTAGTTTTTGATTGATTTAAGCCTTTGCCAATTTTTTGTGTCTACAAATGCCCCTCTTTGAGTCGATGTGCGAAGAACACCAATTCAAAGATTCCCTTGGTATGATGATCTGATTCTATTCTGGTTCTGTGATTCCTTGATACCTCTGATAGTTGGTACGATGATATGATACTGTCCCTGATAGTGATATGCTGCCTGATATGATATGATAAACTGATCTGATACTAATTTGCCTCCTGATATGAAACTGATATGATATGATACTGATATGATAACCTAATATGATATGCCCCACTGATAAATGTTTTTGATGTGATGCCAATTTGATACTCTGATGCCCCCTCAGAAATAAAACATATTGATTCCTTGATTTGAAAGATTTTGATTGATTGGTCCAATATGTTTTCATTTTTGAAAAATATTGATGATATGCCATGACTCACAAATTTGCATATCCAAGATAGATAGGTCTGTTGTAGTTAAGCAAAAAAAGTGATTATAATAACAGGATAATGGTACCAATGAATGTGATTTGTTAATCTGATAGGATAGTAAAACTGATATGGGATAACTGATCAGTGTGAAAACTGATACAGTTGATAGGATTGATCTTGATCAGTGCGAAAACCGATATGGGATCCTGATAGGATTGATAAACTAATACTTCTCTCTCAAGATATAGAGACATGAACAAATAATGATAGGTTTGATTGCTTTGATTGACTTGATTGATTGACGTAAGATGATTCCCTGATATAAAATACTGATATGATTCCCTTGATTTGCAAAACAGGCACATTTCTGTAAATGATATATATACGGACCTTAGCTTCTTGGATATTTAGACTTAAGTCATGAGTTGACCTAGCTAGAGTACATGTTATTTGAGATGATTGATTATGGAGCTCCTTCAGTTTGTTGATATTATATCATGTTTTAGTTATTGATCAGGACTTGGATGTATCACTTTGATGACATTGTATCTTTGATTAGATAGACTTCATGGATCTTTGATATTATGGACACTTTTTATGATTTATGGACTTTCCTTGATTCTTGATTGAACCCCCCCATTTGATGATTGATCAAGATTTTGATTGAATGAACCCCCTTGTCCTTGGAAAAATACTACAAACAAATGCACATGCAATTAATCTAACATTATAATGCAATGCAATGCAGCTAAGTGTCACTAGCTTTTAGCAAATAAATGCCTTGAGGATAAATTTTCATCATTGAGCATTTTGGGACCGAAAAGTTGATACAATCACCACTGCCCACTGACATGATGATATGAATACCGCTTTTTATATCACTTTTGGTAACACCCTTTTGGAAACTAGTACAACCCTCACTAGTTGGATGACCAAACTATGGGAGTATGAATACCAATCCATTTTCTCAAACAATCAAAGGTCAACCTTCCACACTACATGAAAGTCCTCGATGGTTCTTTGGTGACCATGTCGTTAGATGAATTCACATAAGTTATTGGATCTTCCTCAAGACAGTCACTCAAAGACAAGAAAAATATCATGTCTCCATCATCGCCAATCTAGTCGAAACCTCATCGATGAGCTAAAAAGATGTGATAAAAATCAATGTAAGTAAAGACCATCAAAAGAAGGCTTCAAGTGTTTTGCATTGTTTCATGATTTTCAAAAAGTATTTCCAAGTATTCTGATCTTTAAAGTGTTGTCAATTTTTAATCCCGAATAATAAAGTCAATGAAGACTCAAGGATCAAGTTGTAGGCTCAAATACTTGGGTATGAACAATGATATCCATCAAAGGTTCATGAAAATCACTCTCTTTTGAAGCTCTGATAAGTCTTTCTGATGTGTGACTGAATGTTGTACTATTGAATCCTTTTAAAGTTAATGCCTTGCTTCATGTGAATTCATGCTTGTTTGCTGAAATCCGTTGATTAAGATCAAATGCCCCAGTTGGATAGAAAAAATGTTGGACTTGGACAAAATTTCAAAATATTACCGAAGCTCAGTTTATGCAAGATGCAGCTCAAAGCATTTTATGCTTTCCTTTTTACCAGCTGTCAAACAAGATCACATTGGTTTGCCCCCAATGTCTAGCAAGATAGAGGACATGAATGATGGATTTTCAAGCAGATGGATTATAGATGGAAAGGCTATGATGGAAGAAGTATGCGAATGTGACCCATAGGACTATCTCCTCAAGAGTACCCAAGCTAAGGAAAAAATGATATAGCAATGTGAAGCATGTTTTTGCATAAGCCATGGAAGTCAATTGTGCAGGGCTAGATAGTGTATAGGATAATGATTTGTTGCCATAAAAATGAGTGATCCAAAAGAGTGGACATGTCAAGAAGTTTTTGATAACAATTTTTTTTTAAAAGTTCTTCATCTTGATCAAGACCAAGGGTCAATTTGGGTAAGATGTGTATAAGATAACACAATCAAGATAGAGGGGTGATGGAGGATATGACGGGATGTTTTGGGATTATGAAAAAGCTATCAAGGAATAATGAAGGTGAATTTGGGATAAGCAAGATCATGATAGGGTAACATGGATGCAACAAGTACATAAGCTGATGGAAAGGATAACGGATGTCAAGATACTTGATGCTCATGGATGTGTTCAACCTTGTCAAGATGAAGGTGATAGAGGAAATGTGGATGAAACTTGCCCCCAAGTGTGGAGTGCAAGAAGGAATAATTATGCATGACACCTGTTTGCCAGGTTTTCATCATGGTACTTGTCTAAGGCACCACAAGAAGTGGTTTTTACCATAAGATAGATTTATTTCTCTTTACTTTTTCTACCAAGGTGCCTATTGCTAGGTTTTCACCAAGGCACTTTTTCTCTTTTTTAATTTTTTTCTTTTTTTCTTTGTTTTTTTGTTTTTTCTCTTTTTTTGTATTTTTCAATATTTTCCCAACAGCAGAATCTTTGGACAATGCTCCTCTGAAAGATATGCTATAATAAACCATGGGTATGACTAGGATGCTCAAAGATATTGATAAGAGGGATGGAATTATGAAAAGCATGCATTGGAAAATGAATGTGAGGATAAGAAGAAGGTATGTTGCAGATGGGAATGTTGGCAAGATCAACTTTGACACACACTTTGAAGAGTGGTGGAATGATGGAGGAATGATAGATGAAGGAGGTAAGGGTCCTTTTGAGGTAGTGGATTTTTGGATATGAGAATCCAAATTAGACTTGGAAAGTGGAGGATGTTTGGAAGGAGATGGAATGGAAGCCTTTGGAAGCTTGAATGTCAATTTTGATTCTTCTTTTGTGTGCAAGTCCTTCAAAAGTGACTTGGGAATCCACATATTCTTTGATTTTTCTTCCTTTTGTGATGCTTTTGAATGCACTTCTTCAATGAGGGATTTAGGAACCCACATTTTATTTTTTTCTTTTTGCTTTGTGGACCTTTGCGGCCTTTTGGATATTTCATTTTTATTTTCATTCACATGTCGATTAGATGGGACATTGTGATTTTTATACACATATGGATTCTTGGATTTATGATTTTTATGTTGCACATCAAAATTGCTTCCAAAAGACTTAGCAATTGTGGATGAATAGGAATAATATGGAGGGTTCATATGGATCGGTGTTTGGACATTCTTCAAGTATGTGTGCCTTCATTGATCTTGATACATGGTAGGGTAAGTGAATGGATAACTAGGGATGATAGGAATAGATGATGGAGGAATATGTGGACCTAATATGGATGGAAAGAATGAAGACTTTTGTTTTGGGACATAGGAACCCAAAATGGATTTAGAGGATAGTGGAGGTATGTGGTTGCGTTTGAATGGAGGAATATAAGGTGTGAAAGGGATATCAATATCTTTGGAAGGAACTGCATCGCCAAGATTCTTATCTTTAGGATTTATCTTTATGCCAATAGGCTCATGAATAGCTTTGATAGGAACACATTTGATAGGATCAACTGAAGCTCAAGTGGATTTATTATCATGCAAGGGATTTGGAAGAATGATGGTTTCTTGAGGTGAACATGGAGGAATATGACAAGGAAATGATGGGATGCTTTGATCTTGACAAGGATCTTCGAGTTGTGTAGAGATGGTATTTTGCTCTTGATTTTCAATATGCTCATTGGAAGTTATGGAAAGGATATCTTGATCTTTCTTGGGAAGTGGAGAAGATGTGGAACTTGGAAGGGTACTTTGTTCTTGGAATGGAAGGATATCATCTTGGAAGCCATGAAAGAATGCAAGGGGATCATCACAAGGTTCGAGGGATATGGGAACTTCATCAAATATGGGAGGAGATTTTGTATAATCTTGATCTTGATCTTTATCACTATTGATCTCTTTTCTCTTTGGATTATCTTCTTGACATGGAGCCACTTCTAAGGATAATGTAGATGTTTGGATATGTATGGGGGATGTTTGGAGGAATGATGTAGGATCCTCTTGAAGGGGTACAATAGGCATTGAAGCACATGAAGCCTTAGGGTCCAAGATCTTTGAAGCATGGAAAAGGTTTGCAAAAAGATGTAAGTTAGCTTGGGTTTCTTTTAGAGGTAGCCCTTGAGGGTAGACATAGTCAACTTGAAAGGTGTTATCATTAGGCTCACTTTTTGATGGAGGAATTTTGGATAATTGCGGAGGTTTGGGAGATGAACAAAAGATGAATGGAGTACATGTTATGGGAGAATCTTTGATAGGTAGATGTTCATGAGATGGATGAAGGATGAAAGGATTACTCTTGCTATATGGATGTTTATGCATTAGATCTTGCTTGAGAGTGGCATTTTTCACTTCATACTCTTTATTATCTTGATCACAAATAGGTTGATTATGAAATTTCCTTTGATCCAAGATAGGTTTGTCACTCTTAAATGCTTGTTTTTGTGAGGAGGATGAAGATACAGATGGCTCATCATCATAAAGAAAAGGACACCTTAATCTTAACAATGACTTTTTAGATGGTATCTTTTTTTGTTTTTCCTCATTCTCCCACAAGGTTGATGTGTCAAAATCATGAGGAAGCTTAACTCCTGATTGAGCTAACTTCATGAAGTATGCTTCTTTATTTCTTTCCAAAACTAATTGCATCATTTTCACAAACATGGGATCTTGGAGTGCTTCTGAAACTTCATCTTCAGATACTTCATCATCTTGATTCCAATGGAGATTTTGATCTTGATTTTGATAATTGTTCTCCATAATAGGGTTGATTTTTTTCTCAAATAGACTCATCATTATAAATGATTTTCAAGGATATGATCTATTTGTTGCACTAATAAAGAATAGCTCCAAAAAGGGTATACAAATATGAAACCAATTTTTTCTGAATCTCTCAGGAAATACTCTCTGTTTGCCCTTTTGTGTTTCTGGGCATCACTAAACCAAGCATAGGCATGACCAAAAATCTTGTAGGCATGCACTGGTTTGTTATTAGGTGGTCCTTTGTAGGTTCTTAGGCGACACTTTACTATTTCCAAGCGGGTTTCCAGTTTTTAACCAGGCGTGTCTCAAATGGCTCTGAGCGTGACTTCAGTATGTCTATGCATGTTTAAACAAGTCACAGGCATGACTGAACCTCTGATAGGCGAGTGTGTTTTGTGCACAGGTGGCACTTCTCTGACCAAGGTATATGATTTTGAATTTTTTAAAAATGTATAAGATTAGTTTTTGGAACTTTACGTGTTTGAAAATAGAAAAATAAGCACAACACACACATCACTTTGTCATCATGTCCCTAAAAAACATTCTAATGTGTATGTTCTCCAATGTTTTCCACAAGTATAGCACAATAAAAACTTCCAAGTAGCCTACCTAAAGTCAATTTTGGCTTGTAAACATGGCTCTACAAGGTGGCTTTGCTACTTTATCCAGGATTTAGTAAATATTCCGTTCAAAATGGATTAACATCTCTTATCCCCCAAGTATTTTAGGGGGCTTCCCACACGCACCGAAGCATGATTTTGTGCAATCCATGAGGACTACTAGAGGAAGTTTGAGAAATTAAAATCCTTTTTTCATGCACCCCATTAAGGATACATGCGTTTCATTTTATAGTGGGTCAGATTCTCACGGAAAAAGCAAGTGTATCCCACTTTGGGCTGTCCCTCTCACCGGCCCTTTAAGGCAATCTCGGGAGGTGAGCCCACTAAGTTCTAAACATGTTCATTTTAAAGTGGGGAAAGAAAACACATACAATCAATGATTCTTTTTCAACCCCATGACAAAGGGGTTCTTATAATTTGAAGTGTTTTTGGTTCTTTCCTTTTAATGATGATCGATGTTTAGAAATTTGACAATGCCACAAGCTAAGGGAAGATGCAAGCTTGATATGAAAAATACCTCAACTGATGCTAGCAAAGGCTAGGGGAATTTTTAAGTAGTAGTTTTTTTCTTGCTTCTCTCTCCAATTTTTCTTACCTTGGCAAGTGTGTTCCCTCCACCAACAAGTTAGTCAGCACAAACAAACAAAGTGAGGGGAAACCAAGATCAAAAGCTTGAAATACTACAATTTGATTATGCTCTTGATTCTTTTTACTCAAATACTTTGCAAATTTTACAAACTTAGGGACTAAATTCCCAATTCAAAGAAACATATTTCAGTTTGTAAGCATTTAGGACAGCAAGGTATACTCTAATAGGACGTCCTTTTTTGTTTCTTTTTTGCATGCAAAAAAGAAAAAAGAAAATTTTGAGCACTTTTCTGTGACAAAGCATGTACCTTAGTATCTTCGTCCAATGTTGTCTCAAGAACCACCTTATTGTGTGCTTGATTCTCCTTCTTAATCCTTTTTGTCAAGGCTTTATCTTCTTGATTGACTCTATTTTCTGGCTTCTTCACCTTCAGATGCTCCTTCATTTACTGTTTAAACAACATAACAGCAAATTAGTCCTTGAGATTTATCAATTTAAACGTGAAAATAAGCCAGAGACATCAGGTGACATAATCTAGCTAGTACGCATGAGTAAACTATGTACAGGCGTAACATTATCAGTAGCGAGCATCACAGTTAAGGGCTCAAGCAATACCAAAAGTTACACAGGCACGGATAGTTTCATCGAAAGAGTGACTAGAAGATTAAATTGCGCAAAATAGTAAATGAAAAGTGACATAATACACTACTAAGCGACAAATTTTCTTGCAAAAGCGTGACTGAAATTATTGTACACGTGCATGAAATGCTTTTACGTGTGACTGAATTGCTTGTATGCGTGAATGAAATTCTTTTACACGTGAAAAAATTTCTTGTACACGTGACTGAATTGCTTACACGCGTGACTAAATTGCTTACACGCGTGACTAAATTGCTTGTACGCATGACTAAATTTCTTGTACACATGAATGAAATGCTTTTACGCATGACTAAATTGCTTTTATGCGTGAATGCAATTCTTTTACGCGTGAACAAAATTCTTGTACGTGTGACTGAATTGCTTACACACGTGATTGAATTGCTTTTACGCGTGATTAAATTTCTTATACGCGTGATTGAAACTGTTAAAGGCAACGCAAAAGTCTCAAATTAAGCGACAATAATTTAAACATAAGTGATACTCCCTGTGTTGTAGGCGTAATTATAATCCGCAAAGGCTAAAGGTTTTATCGACAGAAGCGCAAGTGTCCAGCTAGCAGGCGTGATTAAAAAGCTTATAGGTGATAGAGATCTGACTGTAGGCATAAGTGAATCTCATGTAAGCATGATTTTACCTATTTCCTGCACAATAAACACAGAAAATGGAGAATACAAACATGCACATGATGATGAAAATGATAGAATGAGGCTTAGAGCCCCACGGTGGGCGCCATTTGTGTGATGATATTATTCACCTTCATGAAATTACAAGATTAACTAAGAACAACAAGAATTAGAGTGAGAACTAATCTAATCAATGCATAATTAATCTATCAACATCTCATGGATCTCTAAAATAAAGTGGTAAATGAGGCTCTCAGCTATGATTCTCACTAGTGACACTCTAAAGATGAGAAATAAGATATATGATATGCAATTAAGATCTATTCAATCAAATTCTAGCTCTATTTGATGAACAATCTACTATGATCAAAGCAATTAAGCTATTAAAATTGACAAGTGAGTGGTGTGGATGAAAATTGCAAGAGCTTTGCTGCAATTAAAAGATATGGAATGGATCCTTAATGCCTCAAAATGCTTTCTACTTATAGGATTTTCCCAAGGGTAGGGGGTAGAGTGAGTTGATCATGGTTATGCTTGGGCAAGGTCAATTGGCTTTGCTTTGTCCATAAATGGGGGGACAAGGAGGGGACAATCATTTAAATGGTTTCAAAAGGCTGGACCATTTCAACAAAAGTGAGTGATTTGTGTCCATTTTGTCTCCAATTTGCTTGGTTGAGGGAAATTATGATTTATTAATTAATTAAAGTAATTAAATTTAGCCATGAAGGGTAAGAGGTTCATTTTGATTTTTGCTTTCAATAACTATGTCATTAATTGAATTTAATCAATTTCATAGTGTTTTTCCCCTTTTCAAGCTTTATTTAATCATTTAATCATTTAATTGAATTTTCCTTTGATTTGAATTGCCTTTGTTCCATTTATTGATTTTTCGTGCTATTTTGATGATTTGATGCAGTTTTTGATTGATTTAAGCCTTTGCCAATTTTCCATGTCTACAGCGTGTATTCTTGAGAAGGCCTATTTGGAAGTTGACTTGAAAGATGTAGCACATATCATGAATAGCGAGCATGATTTATGGATGTCGATCCTTAATTACTGAATTTTAATTGTTGTACACTTGTTTTAGATACCGTGTGTATCTTAGCAAGGATTTATGTAATAATTTGTGTATTTGATGGTTTATTTTGTAATAGGGTATATATGTAAGATAATTTCTTTTGAAAATATATATGGAAGATTGTATGTGATGTAAAAGAGGATTATGGAAGCTACAAGATTAATTCTGCTAGATGTAGAGAAGAGGATAAATTATATACTTCATTGGAACTGAACAAGAAAAGATAGTTGCTATCGGACAATTCAAAAAATTGTGTATTTGTTCATATACACTTGTGATGTGAATGATGAGTTCTAAAGGTGGACATAACCTTCTTTGGGCAGTGAGCCTACCCTTCTTTTTCTTGATTCCTAACAATTTTTGTCCTCTAATAAGGATTGTGTTCTATAATGTTTTAATCAGCTCCTAACAGGGCTAGATATTATAACAAGGATACTATACTCTCAATACATCATTAGTGGGTGCTAATTCACACTAGGGTTTTACCTTTAATAGGGTGTCCTCGACAACTAAATATTATGTTATTGTGTTCGCATTTCATTGTGTTCATTGGATTTGATATTGTTGTTATTCAAAGTTTAAATTTTAATAATCTCTCATACAATTGATTCACCCCCCCCCTCTCATTTGTATTGGTGGACTGTTATTCCTAACAATTGGTATCAGATCTACTAGTCCTTAGAGAGAAATCTTAACAGCTTGAGGTGATCTTGGAGATGGCATTCTATAGGAAGGATAGTCCAAAATTTGATCCTAAAAACTTTGACAGTAGGAAGAACAAGATGTGAACTCATTTTCTATGTTTGGGCATTGACAAAGAATCGGGTGGCTATGAAGGCTGAGGATGAATTGGAAAAGGATACTAATGATGAAAAGAAGATATTTTCATATAACATGGTTGCAAGGGAAGCACTGATCAATGCACTCTCTAATGGAGAATTTACTAAAGTTAAAGATCTAGATTCGGCACACAAGACTTGGATAAGACTAGAAGCATTGTATGAAGGAGACAAGTTTACAAAGAAAGAGAAGTTATAGAACTAGAAAATAAGGATGGAGAAGCTACAAATGAAGGATGATGAGAACATTAGGGCTTATGTACAAAGAGTTACATAGGTTGTGATTGGAATCAAAAATTTTGGAGGTACTTATGAAGAGCAAGAATTCATTGCAAAGATTCTTAGATCATTGACACCAATCTACAAGACCAATGTTCAGGCTATAGAAGAGATTATACCTTTGAATCTAAACTTTAGTAAAGAAATATTGATTGCAAAGCTAACTACCTTTGAAGCTATAGAAATGGGAGTTTTTGTACCTAAAGTTGAAATAACATTTAAAGAATCTACACATAGGAAGATAATGTCTGCAGTTCCGAGCACCAACATTGAGAACATAAAAGAAGAACTTGGTGAATATGTTGATGAATGGGAACAGATACAAGAAGAGGAAAGAAAGCTAGATGAACTTGTTGCACTGATCGCTAGGAGAGAAAAGAGAGGCAAGGGTAAATTTGAAGGAAAGTTAACTTTGAAATATTTTTCATGCAATAAGATCAGTCACTTTGCATCTAGATGTCCTACAAGAGTTCCTAAGAACAAACCTAAATTTTTCAAGACTAAGTATTCAAAGGATAAGGAATCTTATTATGCTAGTGAAGGCATTTTTGATGATGATGATTTGGATTATGAGGAGATTGGATTTATTGATATTAAAGATGAAAAACCTATACATGAGGAAAAAGATTTAGTATCACATGTTGATAAGAAATCTGAATGAATTATAAATAGTGGTTTCTCACATGATGCAAGAGCATCTCAGGCTTTGAGCAATCTTGCATCAACCAAAAAAATTTCCTATTTTCTGTTGTTTGAATTATAATTGTTGCATTTATTGGTTTAATGTTGTCTGAAGCTTACATGATGTTGAGGACCTATTTTGGAACCTTCTCCTATGATCACATAAGGATTGGATGGACCGTTTCAAAGTTAGAGCTTTTTTCCTTGCTGTTAGAGCCGTATTTTCCTATTTTCTAGGCGCTGATTACACATCATGTAGCTATTGATCTTTAATGAATCAGACTTTTCAATCTTAGTGACTTTAAGAGGACCTAAATTCATATCTTCTCCTAAGACCACAAGTCCTAATTCATTATGAGTTGAAAGTTATGACCATTTTTCTCGGGTATCGATTTTCAACCTGTTACACGTGAAACATGGAGTTTTTCATCTTGTGCGGTTCCGTATGATGGAATTGGATCTTGCTAAGTTAGGGACATGCTCTTGGATCATGTGTGGACCTAAATATTAAGATGCATCATGTTTGGTTGTTTCTTTCATTAGTTTTGGTATCTCTCCTTAGGCTGGACCTATAAAGTAATTAAAGCCTGACTGGCCGACTTGTGGCTTAGCTAGCTATATATTGAGAGCTTGGGTAGATGTTTAAGGTGAGATTGGTAGTTTTGGGTGTGGAATCATAATTGGATCCTATGTGATCTTGAAGATCATATTGTTTATCTAATATTGTAATAGCAGAGCTAGTGGTTTGCATACTTGGAGACAAGGAGATTGCTTGGAGGCTTGCGAGCTCAAGTTTAGATCGTCCTTAGTGTTTCCATTAGTTGCTGATGTGTTTCAGAGCTGGACTAGCTAGGAGGTTTCTGAGATACTTTTAAATTTCATTGTATAAGGCTAAAACCCAGAATGCCTCACAGTCAGGCATGTTGAATGAAATTATGTTTTGAAGCATTATCTTGTTGTATTTTGTTGTGCTTGTTGTTATCATAACTAGTAGTGTAGGATTGGACTGTCCATTATTGGATCCTCCACCCCTCCCTATGTCATCACATCATATGACTGGAGACAAAAACAAGTTTTTTAAATTAATGAAGTATGATGGTGGTGTTGTAAGATTCAAAGACAATGTTTCTAAACCTATCATAGGAGTAGGATCTATTACTTTGGATGGAAAGACTAATACTGACAATGTACTACTTGTTGATGGACTTAAGCATAACTTTTTGAGTGTTGGAAAATTAATGGATAAGAGATTTAAATTAAATTTCTTTGATGGGAAATGTTTTATCAAAGGTAAGATAGGAAACTTGATTGCAACCAGTACTAAATCTAGAGGTAATGTATTTGAGTTAAATACATCTGGAGCTTCTTGTTTTGTTGCAAAGGTAGATGATAGTTGGTTATGGAACATAATATTTTGTCATGTTAATTTTGATAATATTGTGAAGGCAAGTTTGACTAATGCATTAAGAGATCTACTAAAGATTGTGAAACCATCTAACACCGCATGCAGAGAATGTGTTATGGGAAAATAGACTAGAAGCAGTTATAAAAGAAAATCATATACAACAAAATGAAAGTTGGATCTGGTACATACAGACCTATGTGGACCTACAAGGACAATATCATATTATGGTGAAAGGTATTTTATACTTTTTGTTGATGAATTTTCTAGAATGATGTGGGTCACTTACTTGAAAGAAAAATCAAAAGCATTTGATAAATTCAAGATATTCAAAGAAAAAGTAGAGAATAAACTAGGCTTAAAGATAAAATGTTTAAGGTTAGACAAAGGTGGAGAGTTTACTTCAGATCTATTCAATTCATACTGTGAAGAGAATGGAATACAAAGATAGACATCTTCTCCTAGGACTCTACAACAGAATGGGATAGCAGAGAAAAGGAATAGAATAATAGTGGATGCTGCTAGAAAAATGTTGCTTGAAGGAAATATATTGCATGTACATTAGAGAGAAGCTGTTGGGACAACGATGTACACATTGAACATAATTCAAATTAGACAAGGTGCAAGTAAGACTCCTTATGAATTATGGTTTAATCATTCTCCTACTGTAAAATATTTTAATATATTTGGTAGTAAATGCTATATCAAAAGAGATGATGAGATAGGGAAATTTGATGCTAGAAGTGATGAAGGAAATTTCCTTGGTTATTCTACTAAGAGAAAGGCTTACAAATGTTTTAATTTGAGATTAAGAAAGATGATTGAAAGTAACAATCTGAAGATAGATGAAAGGTTTCAGATACAATAGAGAATGTATGATTGTAATCAGAATACAGAGATCAAGGAGGTTGCTACTATAGAAGAAGAAGAACTTGTTGAGACTGAATGTGAAAATGAGACTTGTAATGATGACACAAATGAGGCTACTGAAATTCTTAGACTCTGAGGTATGTAAAGAAAAACCATCCTGAAAATCAAATTATTGGTAATACATGTCAAGGAGTAATGACTAGATCAAAGACAAGGGAAGAAATTTGTTTAATTTCTCAAGTTGAACCAAAGACTACTGATGAAGCTTGTAGAGATGAATCATGGATCAAAGTCACGCAAGAAGAGTTAGATCAGATAAAGAAAAATAACACTTGGGAATTGGTTCCTAGACCTAAAGACAAATATGTAATAGGAACTAAGTGGGTTTTTAGAAACAAAATGAATGAAGAAGGAGTTGTAAGAAACAAAGCAAGATTGGTATGTAAAGGTTATTCACAACAAGAAGGCATAGATTTTGAAGAGACATTTTCTCATGTTGCTAGGATAGAAGCTGTGAGATTATTTTTGGCTTACGTTGCACATAAGGACTTCAAGGTATATCAGATGGATGTGAAATCTGCATTCTTGAATGGGGATCTTGAAGAAGAAGTTTATATAGAACAACCTGATGGATTTCCTCTATGCGAGGATGAAGACATGGTATGCAAGTTGAAGAAGGCACTATATGGACTAAATCAAGCTCCAAGGGCATGCTATGCAAGGTTAGACAAATACTTACTTCATCTTGGGTTCAGAAAAGGTAATGTTGACAGTAACTTATAGTTAAGAGCTAGTGAAGATGAAATTCTAATAATAGAAGTTTTTGTTGATGATATTATCTTTGGAGGCAATGATGAATTGTGTAAGAATTTTTCTAAAGAGATGGAAAATGAATTTGAGATGTCCATGATAGAAAAATAAAATTCTTTCTAGGACTATAAATAAATTAGAGAAAGAATGGCATTTTTATTTCTCAGACTAAGTATCTTAAAGAAATGTTGAAATTTTTTGGAATGGAAGACTGTAAACCAGTTGGTACACCCATGATGACTGGTCATAAACTAACAAGTAATGATGAGACAAAGTATGTTTTTCAGACCAAGTATAGATCAATGGTTGGAGGATTACAATATATGACTCACACCAGACCGGATATTGCTAATGCTATTGGAATAGTGGATAGATATCAGGTAGAACCTAAAGAGACACACCTAGCAACTATAAAAAGGATATTTAGATATCTGAATGTGTTAGGATTAACAAGGCAAAAATAACAATTACATGCAAATATAACCAATATCAGAAAACAATAAACCACACAGAAGAGAACACAATACACAAAGATTTAATGTGGTTCACCCAATCCTTGGGCTACATCCACCAACAGTGAGTCCAATATTATTATTATCCAGTGATTTCAACCTGATTACAATCCGTAATCCCTTATAGCTCAATTCCACTACAAGTACTAAAATAATACATAATGAAAACCCTAACCCTAAGCCATATTATACAATATTTTTCCACTTTAGGGTTACAATGAGTTACAATATGTCAGCCCAAAAATAGCCAAAAATATGTTAGCCTCAAAAAAATTTTCCACTCGGGGCCCGGCCCGGCCCCGAACCCCGGTGAGGTCAGGAGGAAAAATGTTCAATACTTTCCTAGATAGTACTTTCCTAATCAGTCACCACAAGCTAACAATCTCCCACTTGGTGACTGATTAGTATCCACACTAAAAAAAACCTCCCACTTGGAGACTGATCCTATAGCAATACTGCTACCATATGAGGCTCCCACTGGATCGAACCACCCTGGACTTAGTTGTTCCTTTATTCTGTTCAGTCTAGAAGACCAACTGAAGCTAAACATGAGTTCAAATTCTCCCTTGTGACTACCTTTGTAAACATATCTGTTGGATTATCATCTATATGAATCTTTTCCAGCTTTAACTTCCCATCATCCAAAACTGACCGAATGAAATGGTATCACAACTGTATGTGTTTTGTCTTTGAGTGCAAAGCAGGATTCTTCACAAGATGAATGACACTTTGGCTATTTGTATGGAAAAAATTATCCATCTGTGGATGTCCCAATTCTTCCATGAAGAATTGAAGCCATATCATCTCCTTGGCTGCCTCTATAGTAGCAACATACTCTACCTCTGTAGTGGATAAAGCAACCACCTTTTGTAGTCAATAAATCCAACTCACTGTTGACCCACCAATAGTAAATACATAACTTGTAGTACTCCTCCTGCTATCTATATCTCCTACCAAATCTGAGTCAACATAGCCTTGTACAGTAGTAGTAGAACCCCCAAAGTGTAAACACTTACTGGATGTACCTCTCAAATATCTAAGAATTCATTTGACTACATTCCAATGCTTAATACCAAGGTTACTCATATATCGGCTAATGACTCCCACTGCATGTGCAATATCTGGCCTAGTACATACCATAGCATACTGTTAGAGTTTTAGGTGACTCTACAACACCCCCAGGATCAAATGCAAGACCAAGATAACTTCCACAAGAGATTGCCAAGACAATTGCATTAAGATGTAAGAATGATATTATTGATCATGGACATGATTAAAATGTACATAATAGGCCTCCTTATATAGGAAAGGAGATAAGAGACAATGATAAGAAGCTGATAAGCTATCACCTATGCTAGGTGTAATCACATGTCCACCAAATGTGGATCATCCTCCAATATGTAATAAAGTATGTGCAATGTATTAGGATGATAATGTGATAAGAGCATGAAAGGTGGATCTCACACACAACGAGGTATGTGAAGACAACTATCACACCAAAAGTGGAATTTCTCTTGCACCATGTGCTTAATAGATGTGCACACTCCTAGGTGTCTCAATCAAAAATTACTATGCAATGCATTAACCTAAGTAAGATTAAGTAAAGTGTAATTAGGAACAATTAATTACACCAACACATACATTAAGCTCCCTACAGCTGAAGCATAAGGTACCTTAGACATTTTTTCCTCTTCTTCTGATGTCTTAGGAGACATCTCCTTAGTCAATTTCAAATGACCAAGAAAAGGTGTGCTGACAGCTTTGGCATTCTCCATAGAGAAACATTGCAACACCTTCTCAATATAATCAGCCTGAGATAGAGACTTCCTATTTTTCCTATCTCTACAAATTTTCATACCAAGGATTTGTTTTGCTGCCCCCAAATCCTTCATAGCAAATGAATGCGCTAACTGTTGTTTCAACCCCTTAATGTGATCCATGTTAGACCCACCTACAAGCATATCATCAACATATAAACATAAAATAATGTAGTTGTCATCATCCAACTTCTTAAAATAAACACAATGGTCAGAATGACACCGACTGTATCCATGCTCATTCATAAAAATGTCAAATTTAATATACCATTGCTGAGGTGCTTGCTTCAAGCCATATAAACTCTTCTACAATTTGTACACCAAATTCTCCTTACCCTTAACCTCAAATCCTTTTGGCTGGACCATATATATTTCTTCATCCAAATCACCATGAAGAAAGGATGTTTTAACATCAAGCTGCTCTAAATGCAAATCTTCAGTAGCCACAATACTTAAAATAGTACAGATAGAAGTCATTTTAACAACTAGAGAAAATATCTCATCAAAATCAATACCCTTTTTCTATGCAAATCCTTTTACAACTAACCTGGCTTTAAATATTTTCTCATCTCCATCCTCTTCTTTCAGCCTGTAAACCCATTTATTTTGTAAAGCCATTTTACCTGCAGCTAACTTGCATAAAGCCCAAGTGTGATTTTTCAGCAAGGAGTCCATTTCCTCTGTCATTGCAGACTCCCACTGAATCTTTGTATCCACCTACATAGCTTCATTATAGCATTCAGGTTCACTAGCATCTGTTAACAAAATAGAATACAAAGATGGAGAAAATCTTTTTGGAGGTTTACTTAGCCTTGCTGACTGTCTAACATTCATTGGGGTGTGTGGTATTTGTTGTTGCTATTATTGTGGGGCATAAGGAACTACTGGAACATCATCTTTTGGAGTATCATCTAGTACTACATAGTCATTTTCTTTCTTCTCATGGTGCTGCAACAGATCTTTGTACAATACTTTTTCATTGAATATGACATCCCTACTTCTTACAATTTTATGATTTTCAAAATCCCAAAGCCTATAACCAAATTCATCAATGCCATATCCAAAAAATACACATTTCTTTGACTTAGCTTCCAGCTTGGTTCTATTTTAAGAATCTGTATGTGCAAAGGCTTCACAACCAAAGGTTTTGAGAAAAGAATAACTCACCGTCTTACCACTCTATGCTTCCTCTGGAATACCACAGTCCAAAGGAGTAGAGGGGCCTCTATTGATTAAATAAACAATATTGTTCACAACCTCTACCCACATATTTTTGGGCAGCCTAGCATGCAACCTCATACTCCTTGCATGCTCCATTATTGTCTTGTTCATGTGTTCAGCCACTCCATTTTCTTGCGAAGTCCTTGGTACAGTTTTCTGCCTATGAATGCCATTAGAGGAACAATAATCTTCAACTTCTATGCTGCAATACTCACCACCATTATCAAATCTTAGACATTTTAACCTTTTACCAGTCTCATTCTCAACCAAGCATTTCCATTTCTTAAAAGTTTGAAATACATCATATTTTTTTCTAAGGAAATAAATTCATAATTTTCTTGTTGCATCATTTATAAATGTAACATAATATAGAGAGCCACCAAGGGAAGATACCTAAGCTGGTCCCCATACATCTGTATGCATAAGCTCTAATCTCTCATTTTTCTTTTCCTTCCCACTCTTCACAAAACTAACTCTCTTTTGTTTTCCATACGCACAACTCTCACAGAAATCCATATTGACACATTTTAGACTAGGTAAAACTTTCTTTGAATGAAGTAATTTCATACTTTTTTCACTCATGTGCCCAAGTCTGTTGTGCCACAGTGCTGTGTTAGAATCTACAACAATAGTTTGATGTTCTTCCTGCTCAAATGCAGCCACTATTCCTGAACATTCATTATCTTCTGAAATAATTAAAGTAGAAGGAACAGTATGACCTATACAAAGATATAAGGTTCTTACTTTCACACCTTTTTCTACTACTAAGGAACCTTTTTAAACCTTCCAATTTCTATTATTAAAAGTAACCGTGCAACCCTCATCACCCAGTTGCCCTGCTGAAATTAAATTCCTACTCAGCCTTGGAACATGTCTTACCTCTTGTAGTAGCCAATGATTCCCATTCTGCAACTTAATCTTAATTTTTCCCTTTCCAACTATCTGACAAGGTTCATTATCTCCCAAATAAACTAGCCCAAAATCACCTTGGACATAATCAAGAAAGTAACCTCTATGAGGTGTAGCATGAAATGAAGCCCCAGAATCTAAAACCCATGAATCATCAATACTTTCTAAAGAAAGAATCAAAGCATCCTCTTCAGATTTATTACTTACCACATTTAACTCCTTGTTACCTTCTTGTTTGTCTCCTTCTTTATTCTTTCAAGACCAGAAATCTTTCTTCTTATGACCTGGTTTTTCATAGTACCAGCAATCATTTGGCCCTTTGGATTCGGACCTGTTTCCCTTTCATTTTCCTCTTGATTTCCCATGATTTCCAGAGTTGTTTCCTCTCTCATTGGTTCTACCCCTGCTTTGTGTGTTTAAGACACTACTTGATGTAGATCCACCTGAGCTTTTCCTACAAATTTCCTCACTCAGAATAACACCAATAAAATCATCATATTTTAGGGTATTAGAACTAGAAATAGAATTACTAACAACCATTACCAAGTCATTCCAGCTTTCAGGCAAAGAACACAAAATCAAGAGATCCCTAACTTCTTCATCAAAAATAATATTGACAAAAGTTAATTGACTGGTAACTGTATTAAACTCATTTAAATGATCAGAAAATGACCCAACTTCCACCATTTTCATATTAAACAAATGCTTCATGAGAAATACCTTATTTGAAGCAGAGGGATTTTCATACAACTTCGCTAGGGTTTTCAACAAATCTGCAGTCATCGTTGCTTGTGTAATATTGAATGCCACCGATTGTGCTAGGCATAATCAAATACTACCAAGAGCCTTTCTATCAAGAATTACCCAGTCCTCATCAGAAATGCTTGCTGGTTTGTTGGATTTTCCTTCCAATGGTCACCATAGATCCTTCTGATAGAGATAGTCCTCTATTTGCATTTTCCACAACTGAAAGTTCTGCCCATTAAAGTTGTCAACCTTCAACCTACCCTCATATGCCATTTCTCCCACTCAACTGTGAGACTCTGACTAAACCGTGAGATCTTCCTGTAGAGGATAATTGAAAAAGAACCTCTCTCTGATACCACTTGTTAGGATTAACAAGGCAGAAATAACAATTACATGCAAATATAACCAATATTAGAAAACAATAAACCACACAAAAGAGAACACAATACACAAAGATTTAACGTGGTTCACCCAATCCCTAGGCTATGTCCACCAACATTGAGTCCAATATTATTATTATCTAGTGATTTCAACCTGATTACGATCCATACTCCCTTACAACTCAATTCCACCACAAGTACTAAAATCATACATAATGAAAACCCTAACCCTAAGCCATATTATATTCCTGAACCCCGACAAGGTCGGGAGGAAAAATGTACAGTACTTTCCTGGATAGTACTTTCTTGATCAGTCACCACAAGCTAACAGAATGGAACAATGGAATATGGCTTATGGTATGATAGAAATGATGACTTTAAACTTCATGCTTATACTGATGTTGATTGGGTAGGGAATACTGATGATAGGAAGAGTACTAGTGGAGGTGCATTTTTCCTTGGGAAAATATTGGTTTCATGGCTAAGTAAAAAGAAAGATTGTATAGCTCAATCTACTGTAGAATCAGAGTATGTTGCCACTACTATTAATTGCACACAAATTGTTTGGATGAAATAAATGCTGGAAGATATTGGAATAACTTTTGATGAACTAGTGGTTATCCATTGTGATAATACCAATACAGTAAATATGTCAAAGAATCATGTGATGCACTCTAAAACTAAGCATATTTCTATTAAATATCACTTCTTGAGGGACAAGGTAGCTGAGAAGGAAATACGATTGGAATACATTAGCACAAAGGAATGGATAGCATACATCTTTACAAAACCATTGCCAAAAGATGCCTTTGACTATCTCAGAGGTGTGCTTGGGGTGCAGGCCCCTCCTAGTTAAAATTAATTAATGCAAGGATGCATCAATCCAGAGGTTTTCAGAGCCTTATCATTTTCTGGACTTGATGTAGGGATCTACTCCTTAGGGGGAATGATCGTTGAAGATAGTTGTGGAAGAAAGTTGATGACTTATGGAACCCTTTGACATTGTTATCAAAGGGGGAAAGAGACTATGTGAAAATCCTACAGGAAAGAGACTATGCACTGAGGAAAGAGACTATATGGTAAATGTATTGAGAGAATACTATTGGGTTGATGGATTTTCCCATATGTTGCCATCAATGCCAAAGGGGGAGATCATTGGATATTCCTAATGCATTGGGGAGATTGTTAGATACATTTAATATGTTTAATCACTATGTTGAGTGATCTTGGAGTTGTTTTTGTCATTCATGTTCCATCACTGATGTCAACATATGTTTATGTGAAGAGAACAAGCTGGTTATTACAGTCTATAGATATTGTACGGATGTTTTAGAACTTGTGAAGTTAGTTGTGTGTATAGGAAGGTATTTTGATCTTATATCTAAGATCGCATGATGTAATATTGCATATTGGACAAGTTACAGAAGATTTAGTGAAGACTGGTTACTAGACAGTGACAGTGGAAGTTGACAGAGTAAGTCTCTGAGTTTTGGGTATATCTTACAGGCGATAAGGATTCAGTGTATGCAAGATTAAGGGATGAAAAATAGGGTACTAGATAATTTTCAATGGTCTATGCAAGATACAAAAAGTAGGATGATGTCAGATGTGGCATGTGTTCTTGAGAAGACCTATTTGGAAGCCGACTTGAAAGATGTAGTGTGTATCATGAATGGCGAGCATGATTTATGGATGTCGATCCTTAATTATTGAATTTTAATTTTTGTGCACTTGTTTTAGATACCATGTGTATCTTAGCAAGGAGTTATGTAATAATTTATATGTTAGGAAAACCTAGTAGGTCAACCTAATGGTTTGTTTTGTAATAGGATATATATTTAAGATCTTTTCTATTGAAAAGATATATGGAAGATTGTATGTGATGTAAAAGGGGATTGTGGAAGCTACGAGCTTAAGTTAGTTAGATGTAGAGAAAAGGATAAATTATATACTTCATTGGAACTAATCAAGAAAAGACAGTTTCTATTGGACAGTTCAAAAGATTGTGTATTTCTTCATATACACTTGTGATGTGAATAGTGAGTTCTACAAGTGGACATAACCTTCTTTGGGAAGTGAGCCTACCCTTCTTTTTCTTAACTCCTAACTGGGTCTATCCTCTAACAAGGACTATGTATTGTAATGTTTTAATCAGCACCTAATAGGGCTAGATCTTCTAACAATGATACTATACTCTTATTACATCACTAGTGTGCTAATTCCCACTGGGGTTTTACCTTTAACATGGTTTCCTCGACAACAAAATATTATGTTATTGTGTTGGCATTTAATTGTGTTCATTGGATTTGATATTGTTTCTATTCAGAGTTTAAAGTTTAATAATTTATCATACAACTAATTCACCCCCCCCCTCTCAGTTGTATTGGTGGATTGTTATTCCTAAAATTAGTTTCAACCACATGAATAGGTGGAAATTGTTACATCACTACAAGTTCTATTTCACCATTCAAACATTCAATTGCGTTGACAACCCTAGATTTTCATTACAATGCTTTCATTGATCAATTTATAGACAGAGCAAGTATGAATAAAGAAAATAAGAATATAATAAATAGGGTTGCAAATACTATAGCTTTAGAGGAACAACATGCATCGAATAGGGTATTTTCCACATATGACCCAAATAAATAAATTATGGAGTACATAGTTGTTATGCCCCCAAATAAAAATAAAAATCTACCACAGAGTCAGATTGATCCCTCTAAATTTTATGTTAGAACCATCCAAATGGATTTTTCCAAAGTTAAAAATGTGGACAAAATTTATGTGTCAAAAAAGACCAATGAAGTGGTCTATACATCATTGTTCAAGGTGGAGAGAGAGAGAAATAAGATGGAGAGACAAATAGAAAATTTATAGGTAGACTTGGAAAATGAGAAAGCAAAGAGGAAAGCAAAAGATAACAAGAGTAGTGAGTTACAAAAAAGGCTAATTTTTTTTTACCTCTGCATCTACAATTACAAAGAACGGACACAAAATATAAGAATTGATTGAAGTGAAGAAAATATTGACTGAAAGCATCAAAAAAATTGAAAAGGAAAGAGCCCCTTCTGCACAATTATACAAAAGGGTAGACACTGCTATTGCCTCAACAAAAAATTTACGAAACCAATTGGATTATCACATTGAAAGGGAAAAAAAGTGGGAAGTGAAAGCATGGGAAGAAAGAAATAGCATTGAAAGGCTTACACAAAACCTGTAAAAGGAAAAAAATATATTCAAAACTTCCCAGGATAGATTGAACAAAACTACTAAAAATATAATAAAGTGTATAAAACAAAAACTTTAGGAGTAAATAATGTAGAGGAATGACTAGTTGTGTCTGTTAGAAAGTAAAGTCCACCAAGATAACTGAGGGGGGGGTGAATCAGTTATCAGATAAAAACAACTTATAATACCATTATCAAATTTAAACCAAGTAACCAATATAAACAACAACCATAGAAAGATATGTTGGCAGTGGGCCAATGTCCCTCGCAGGGTTCGTGACATGGCTTAATCACCTCTTGTGTCTTCTATAAGTCTAGTGGTTGTATCAGGCATTAACAGGTTGATCTTTTTGTGCAATGACAACCACCACTTGTAACAATTGGTATCAGAGCTTGGTCACAGGTTCGAATCCATGCAGGCCACGACGAGTGACGCTGGGAGGGGGATTGTTGGCAGTGGGCCAGCGTCCCTCGCATGGTTCGCGACATGGCTTAATCACCTCCTTTGTCTTCTATAAGTCTAGTGGTTGTATCAGGCATTAATAGGTTGATCTTTTGGTGCAACAACAACCACTACTTGTAACAAGATAAACATACACAATGACACAAGATATGTTAACTACAAAACCTCTTGATCAGAGAGTAAACCCCGGTGGGGATGGTACCCACAAAAGATGTACTAATATGAAAATTACTTGTGAGAGGATGGAATCTATTAGGAGTCTTATGAAATACATTCAGTACATATTAGTCCCTTTTAGGAGACTTTGAATCCCTGTTAAAAGATTCTAACCCGGTTAAGAGTTATGGAAGGCAGAAGGACCCACTGTCCAAACAGCTTCAAGGGAAAGATCATTGAACTCACTGTCCAATTGATTTTTGTATTATTTAAATAGAATAATACCAATAATTACTGATCTCAACAACTTATCTTCACTCCTTTGACTGTGCCAAACCGTACCAACTGTTACACCAAATCTCAATACCAGATCTTCTTAATTCGCATATCCTCTTACAACATCAATATCATCATATATCAATTTTATACTTCATATATATATCCCAATCAAGGAAAAAAATCCTTCCTTTATACCTTACTCAAATAATTTACAATAGAGTCAACCAACAAGGCTTAACCAAATACAAAATATAAATCATTACACGTTACATAATATTCCATAACCACATAAAATTGTCAACTTCCAAACTAAATAATTCTTCACATATGCAACCTCTGACTATGATGTCTCATCTATTTCACCTCTAAAATATCATCAAACTCTTTTCAACTTCACATGTCCAGATTCTATCCCAGTTAGGAGATATAATCTAGGTATCACAAGCCGCTTCTCAAGAACACTGTCTAAATACTATTTCCACTAAATTACACATAACTATCATGAATAATTGAATTTCTATATGCGCTCTTAACCATAATCTTAGGACACAATATAGAACAAGTCCTCAACCCCGCATATCTTGATCTACAATTCTCCACATGCGCTAATAAAAACATTGTCTGCTTCTCTGCTATTTTCTAGTAAATCAATGTGTTGACATCAATGAAAAACATAGTCATGAATGCAACATACAACTGCTACAGAATGACTTTGAATACTCCCCCATAGGATATATTCAGCATTCATTCCTAACAGTGTCATTAGTTTGAATTGAATGAAAGGATGAGAATAAATTATGAGAATCTTAATGAATACATTGCTTAGAATATAGAGGTTTGTTCGAGAGAGAAAATTGCAAAAAAAATTTTGAAAATAGTCAACAAATCCAATGACAACTATTTGGCATCCAAGGAAATTCACAACCACATTGATGCCTCAGTACAGGCATCATCTATCATTCAAAAATGTATGAAACTATGGGAAGCACATGAATGTCTAGCTAAGGCTATAAAAAAGGTGAAGAAGCTACATGGAAAGGCATATAAATTAATAGTTCTTGGTTTTCTGAAGAGTTTTGACACAATAAATTGATACATTAGAAATGGTGCTTTCAAAAATAAGATGAAGGAGAAAATGAAGTTTGATGTAGACCGGTTTCCTAAGGACACAAGTGAGGTGAGATTTTTGGATTACATTGAACCATTAATAACCTTGAATGCAACATTAGATGAAACATTGGTGTCAAGTTCCTCTTCCAAATATTAATTGTTGGCAAATTTTTAGGTCACTTACCATATGTTACAACAAATTGGACTTCCATTAGATGGAGAGTGGAGCACCCTACAAAAAATGACACAATGATTTCATAATATGTATTGTATATTTTGTATTCCCAAATTTTTTCAAGTTTCATATTTTCTCTATTTTTAATGTTAGGGTCATTTGCAAGGGGCTCTAAAATTTTGTATTGACCATTGAGGGTAGATGGAATAGATATTCTTTTGCATACCGAATCACAATTATTTTTTGAAAAAATTAATGGAAATATTACCATCTATAAATAAACATTACTCTATCAATAAACATATTATGTTGTTTCTTATTTTTTTATTTTTCAATTTTATGTATGCCCTATTATTCTACTATTTTCTATCTGAAAATAGAAATTTAAAAAATGCAATTACATATCAATATTAAATGCTATTGGAAAAAATATAAAACATCATCAACCACATTTATTATTTTGTAATATGAATGATGAAATACAATAATAATTTTTATAAATACCTAGTAACTGCTAGTGATAAATCTCTTAAACTTTCCAAAGCCTCTCATCATCTTCATCATCAAATTGAGAGATTTCTTGATTCATGTATGTGTTTTCTTCACTCTGTATACCTCCATCTAACTGTATTTGAAAGCTACCAATAAACGTGTCACTACCATTCATTTTGTATTTGTCAATTGTCTCACTTTGGTTCAAAGTGTTTCCCAACCCTCTTCTTTCACATTTGGACTTCTAGATTGCTAGTGTCCTATCATAGGGAAAACTTTTCACATCACTACCTAGATGTATACAACCTCAAGCAATTTTCTAAATTCTTATCTAGTTTGTTTCTTATCTTTGATTTTAGGAACCCCAAAGATCTGAAAACTCTCCCATCCTCCATTGAACTTAATATTATGTTTTGACATAAATCAACAAGTTTGTAAAATTTTGATTATGAATAACCCAAAATTTTGCTTTGACCTAGACTTGTCTAAAGCTTTTTTATTGAACCCTCTTCATGTGGGTTCTCCATTTTTTTATATTATTCCCTCATAGTTATTTCAAAATAGGCCAATTTGTCTCTAATCATAGTTTCATCTAAAATTCCATTTATAGTTGTTCTTTGAATTTACAGATTTGCAAGATTGGTGTATCAAAGTTGTTAGCTTCTAACGATAATCAACTGGATTGTTGAGGTGTCAATATTGAGGAAACACAATAGACATGGCTTTAAGTAGATTCTCATGAGGGAATTGAGATCTAATCTCTTTTTAAAGAGAAGAGGTGATTTCCTTCATGAAAGAAGTTACAAACTCAATGATCTTGCTAAAATTTTCCCTTGTTACACTTACTTCATGCTTCTTTGGGTTTTTTCCTAGTTTTGTAACTATGCAAATGTAGTACATTGGTATGTTAAATTCACATACTCTAACACATATCTCCCCCTTTGCATTGATTTGTAATAAATTATTAGTATTGTTCAAATCTCTTACTATCTTCCACCTAAATGTTTTTCATTAGATAACACTAGTTGAGATTGATAGAGATTATTGAGGGCCATGCACGTTAGTTTACATAGGTTAGCATATTCTAAAATATACATAGATCTTTGTTGGTATTTTTTGACAAGAAGGTTCATTTCCTCTAGCATGGGGAGAAGACTTGCTAAAGTTAAGAGTGTCTCTATATCAATTAACCTATGAAGCAAGTCAACCGCTTTGTCTACTATGTGGAAATGTTCGTATATTACTCTTATCAAGGATGGATATTCTAAAAAAACTCAATGCACTGATCCATCCAAGGAGATCCATCTAGTATCAACATCCTTAAGAAGCTTGTTCCCATCTATTATTCCATCAAAAAAAAATTTGAACTTCCAAAAATTGTTTTGGACTTTGACACAAGTATGAGTAGAGCTCTCTAGCTAAATATTCAACATTTGTTACTAGAGGATAATTGCTCACAATTTTAAAAGCTAGATTTGTTCAATGTGCCATGCATTAAATGACAGTCATGTAGGGTGAACATGACATTTGTAGCTTTTTGCAAGGACCATTTCTTTGACATTGTATTACCAAAGCTTCAAGCACCCCTACACATACCAAATTTTTAGCAATCTTCAAGTCATCCATACCTACATATTCAATTAAAGAACTCTTGACTAGTTGAAATAGAGATTCCATTGTTGAAATCTCCATCATTTTAGAAACAAATAGTAGATGAGGTTAGCAGACATGATTTTATAAAGTATACACATGCATGCATACCCAAGACGTATTGTCTAATTTTTTAACTTTGTCTAAAGATAATGCAATAAAGTTTTCAACTCTCTTTTTTTTGCTTTATATCTTGTTTTTTAATCACAACAAGACAACTTGCCCATTCCCATCCATTTTTTATTGATCAATGACTGTTAGGATACTTAGGAAATTTTTAAAAATTTAACAAAGCATTCATTCCTAGGTAGTCTATAATAGCATGCCCTCTGATCAAAATATAAAATAACACTTAACTAAATAGCCTTTCCTAATTGTTCTACTACCATTGCTTTTCCAAAAATGAATCAATATAACCTTTAGATTTAGAAACATTCATCTGCATTTTCATATGCAATTTATATTCTAAGGAATTCTTAGCATCCTAACATTTCTCCTTCATTTTCTATCTTATTACTAATTTTTCAATTCCATGTATGATTTTTTTTCATAAACTTTACCGACATAATTTTCTATTGTGTCGAGCTTTAGCTGCAACTTCTTTTCCTTTTTATGTTTCCAACTACAAATCTTACACATGTTCTATTAGAGGCTCACCTTTCTTTGGATTCTCTATTAGCTCAATGAATGGATACTTTGACACCCAATCAATTTGAAAATTATTTGACATATCCCACTCCCAACCCACTTTTTTGGATTTTATTTTTCCCTTCTCTACATCATCATCACCTGCGACATTGTCTTTGTCACCTAAGTCAATTATCTCATTTACGCTACCTTGGGTATCGATTAGAAAATCTTCTTCACGTTCATCATCATTTGAGATATCAAGTTCACCAACTTCTTCAATATTTGGTACATGTTGTGAATCTTGTAGTTTTGATGATGCACCTTCATCATTTTGACCACAAGAATTGACAAAGTATGAAGTTAAAGTTATGGTTATATGTTTTTTTGGCCTCTCTTGGCCTTCACCACATTTAGGAGCCTTACCCTTATTCCTATTTGACATCTCCAACAAAATAAAGGCTGTAAAAAACTATCTACTTAATTAAGAAGCTATAATAGACTATATGATTCTTTGGCCATAAGGCCTACAATCTAGATGTATGAGGTCCCTCCACTCAGTAAGAATGAACTAAAAATTGAAAATAGATTGAGATGGATAATATTATAACACTTAAAAAAATGATCACTTACCTTTAGATTCTTAGTGAATAGTACTAGTAGTCGACAATGCACTAGTGCTTGTTCCTAGTTTGAAACTTGCCTATTGATCTGAATTGAGAGCTTAAACTGACCAAATTGTGTAAAAATAAAATTGATCTTTGATTGTATTTATACTAATCCATATTTGGTGAATTCAAAGAGAATTTTAAATGGCTTTTATATTTGGCAAATTCCACTTAATTCTAACACATATTATGTAAATATAATGTGAATCAAACCTCCACAAAAACATATATGTTATAATTTCCTAGGTGATTTATGGACTATCCAATGTGATGGACTTATAATAGAATCATTGAATATTGTGGTGTATTAAGACACACTTCCAAAAAATGCTAGACAAATCAAGTCCTCATGCATATAGGTCTTTTTATGGCTTTTGGAAAATTATGGTTGTCAATTAAGACAAGCTTCCAAAATTGTAGGAAAAAATATTAAATAGACCACTTGGAAAACATAGATCTTATTGGTGAAATATTTATATTGATATTATTAAATATGTAAAAAATTGGGCAAATGGAAGTCCATTTGACCAAAAATTTATAAATTTGGGGCGAACTAGCCATCTCGTTCAATCCTAAATTATTGGCCATTTTCAAAATGTTGACATGAAACATTCACCACTAAAGTTTTCTCTGGCCCATTCCCTATCCACCCTCCAAACAAAAATTTGTCCCCCTACCAAATCCATCTTGGGGGTTTCCAAGCAACGATAGCTTGTTTTTCTTTGACATGTTGATGGTCCTGATCCACCCATGCCCAATACAAACCAAGGCTCCTTGAAAAACCCTTCCAACGGCTCATTCATTTTCCTCTCATTCTCTCAATTACTTCTAGTTGAGAATTCTTCTTGGAAGTTAATAGTTCTTAATTATTTTGAACAATACCTTTTCTAATTTAATCATTACACATGAATTTCCTAAAAATAGTGTGGAAAGGTAGAGAAAGAATACAAATCAATATAAAAACACCACTAAATCCAAATTCTCTCTTCATTCACAAGATACCCTTTGGGTTTCTTGTGCAAAAATAGATTTCTCACTTATTAGATTCTAGTCTTTAATGTGCTCAATGTTGTTACCACAATTTGGTTTCTAGTTCTTTTCAAAAAAAAATTGAGATCCATATGAGATAAAATAATTTAAAGGATGTATCATCAAATAGAGGGATAATCCATCAAATGGCTTATATTTCCAATAGGAAATATATTCAAACAACATATCTCTACTTAGAACCAATATTCAACAATTATTATAAAATAATTATAAGGACTCATCAATCTTCTATAAAGGGTATTATCTTATTACCAAATAGTTATAAGGATTCATAAAGCTTCCTCAAAGGTTATTATATTATTGATAACAATTATAAAAGAAAATAATTGTATGATGCCTCAATACACCAACTTGAAAATCCTAATGAAATTCATTTTGTTGATTACTCTTTATTTGTTGTTCTCTATATGCTTCCAATGTCACAAATCATTTATGTATGGTTAGAAATAGTTTTATCAATTTGCAATTAATATTAACACATGTTTTCCCACCAACCACTAATTGTAACTTCAATATACAATATGGTCATAGAGTAGTTATCTCTTCATCCCCATATGTTAGGAAGGTCTCAATATAAATATGGAGGAATAAATATATTTTATTATTTTACTGGAACAAGCATCATCTACAATTTCTTTATCGTAAGTATTTGTAGTCATCAATATGATATGTAACAAGACTACACAAAGAATAACCATGGGTTTCAACATGAAAAGGACATGCTCTCAAAACATATGTGTGATGATGCACCAACAACTAACAATATGCATGGGATAATAAAATCCACTTAATACAAAATACACTCATACTTAAGCCGTCACATTATTTCTTCTTCCCCATATATTAGGAAGTTTTCAATAGCAATATGGAGGAATAAATATATTTTATTATTTCATTGGCACAAAAATCATCTAAGGCTTATTTATCATAAATATTTGTATCCATCAAGATGATATGTAAGAAGCCTACACAAAGAATAAACGTGGGTTTCAACATGAAAAGGACATGCTCTCAGAAAATATGTGTGATGATGCACAAACAACTAAAAATATGCATGGGATAAAAAAATTCACTTAATACAACATACATCCGCACTTAAGACATTACACAACAAATATCATAATATAAGGTACATACAATAAGTACAACATATTTTGTGGGTGATACATGATATTATGTTGACCCAAAAATAATCCTATGTTGGGAACTATGGTGATCAAATATGGCACAAATATACTAATATAAATTATCATGTCAAAGAATGTATAATAGAATATCAAGAGAAAATACATATAGGAATGATACCTAGAGCACATGGAACCATTCCAAATTGAAAAGATATTGTATAAAGAAGTTAGATTATTTAATTGAAAGAGAGATTTTATTGAAAGGTGGGGGGAAAGAGTAAGTGGTCTAACCATGAAAACCAAAGATCAAACCTACTCCCATTCACCTATTTCATTAGGGGAGATCGACACTTGGTCCTACTTCAAGCCAATGGAGGTAGGAAATAGTTGAATGAAAAGTGTTTATAATGATGCATTCCCCTTTATTACTAATTGATATGAATTTAGTTTATGTAACAAGACTAGGTAAAAGATATGAAGTTGAGAATTGATCAGCATAAATAGGGAGCTATAATTCTAATACAACAATGTGAAACATGTATCTAGAAAGGAGGCTAAGAGAAGAACCTATCACTAAAACTCAACCTCAAAATGGTTGGACTAATTCACTAGGTGTCATCATTCTAGTAGATAAAAGTGATATCATATGTGGATCTATAACCAAAGCATTACTCTGATGCTTCCTTTGAAAAAAGTGTCAAATGAATTCACTAGCTAAAAACTATGTGTGAAAGTCATTAGCATCTCAGCCCCTATTTTAGAATTTGAATCTTCATTTCTTAGTCAACCTTCTTTAGATTTGAAAATACTTCAACTTTGGATCTACAAGCCTACGTATAAGAGAGATAATATTAAAATTTGATGTCATATAGGGGCTTGCCTTAGTTAAGGCCCAGGAGGACTCACCTTCCCTAAAATAATAATGTCTTAAATAACCATGAATCTAAAGTAAAGAACATTGAATCACAATGATATACTTTCTCCAATGAATTATCCTTCTCTTGAAGCCTTCATGAAAGGTAATTAATGCTAGGAAGGAATCTCTTTCATGTCTTCACTCATGGAGGAAACATAATAACTTGATCATACTTCTTCAATGCTTGAATTTTCTTCTTTTCTTCCCTAAAAATGACTAGAAATTGCTTAATTCTTGATTAGAGAGGGAACTTGTGATGTATGGATTGATTGATTGATGTTCAAATGAGGAGGGGAAAGCCTCATTTTATCCTAAAATTAAATGAAATGTGTGAGAATCACAAAGTAGATTGGCATGGATAATGTTTTCCCACTCATTAAAATACAACCATTAACACATTAAAAATGAGACCTTTTTAGTTGGACACTAGTATGACTATTGTTAGAATAACAATGTCCCAATCAACTAAGAAAGAGGGGGGTGGTGAATCACTTAATGCCAAACTTATTAAACTTAATTCCAATAATAACCTTATGCTCAATTGAATGTAAAACAACCATAACACAATATCAACAATATGTTTTCTTGAGGAAAACCTTGTTAAGAAAAAATCTCGGGGGAATGATGCCCACAAATCAGTACTATGACTATAGTAACCTAGTAAAGAGTTCTAGCCCTGTTAGGAGCTGATTATTACAATAGTACATTCCCTATTAAATAAAAGACCCTATTAAGAGTTAAAACCATGTCAAAGGTATTACAACTAGTCATAGACTGAAATACAAGAGAATGTTACATCCACCTTTAGGACTCATTGTCCTAGATTTGAAGAGATATCATCATGAATACCTAAACTATCTTCTAGTACACTCACTGCCAGGATAGTTCCAACCTTGTTCCTTAATGCACAATCATCTTCTCTACATCAATAGTCCTTCCAACCCAAAATCTCACATAGTCATCCACATACCTCAAACATTTTCAACTACAAGGAAAGACTTCCTTATATACAAGTTACAAACATAATTCTTGGGTTGGCCATTATATGACCTCTCCTATAAACAAAATGTTTCATAGACCCATGCGAGGATACATATGACATCTTTGACAATATTAAAACAATTAAAAATCATGAAATAGTTGGCCACAACATTGATCCATGCTTAACTTGAGGATTCCCTTACTGAAACATATGTTGAACTCAATGACAAAAAATTGAATGCCAACATCATAGACTATAACAATTCCAAAAATCTTCCCATTTGACATTGATGGCAACATATGTGAAAAACCATCAACACAAAAGTATCCCTTCACAACATCCTCTTTAAGGCTCCCCCTTAACCAATAAGGGGTTTTCACCAATATCTCTCCCCCTTTGACATCAATGGAAAAGGGTGTCATTACAAACATCCTTGTTTTCTTGATTTGTTAGGTGTATCTTTTTCAAATCTTCAAGATCTTCATCTACTAGGTGCAAGATCACCTTGATCTGGTCAGATATGCTCAAACCACTACCCCCCCGAGGAGTAGATCTCTGCATCAAGTCCACAACTGATATAGCTATGATTCCTAATGAACTTGTGCACTACTACATCTCCTTAATTCCATTTAGGTGGAGCTCTAATCCCAAGCCTACCTCTGAGATATTCAAAGGTATATTTGTTCAGTGGTTTGGTGAAGATGTCTGTAATATTCTCCTTTTTTCTTACATATTCAAGCTTCACCTCTTTCTCTTTCACTTTATCCCTTATAAAATGATACTTTATTAAAATATGCTTATTTTTTGAGTGCATCACCGGGTTCTTTGACATATTCACTATACTTGTGTTATCAAAATGTATGATAACTAGTTTGCCAAGGTTCACACCAATGTCCTTCAACATCTCTTTCATCCAAACAATATGTGTACACTTAGTTGCAGTAACGACATACTTTGATTAATCTATTGACTAAGTTATACAATGCTACTTCTTTCTTAACCAAGAAACTAACCTCTTCCCAAGGAAAAAGGCTCCTCCACTTGTTTTCTTCCTTTCATCTACACTACATGCCCAATCAACATCAGTGTATGCTTATAATGCAAAGTCTTTTGACCTATCATACTACAGGCCAAAATTAGTTGTGCCCTTTAGGTATCTGAATATCCTTTTGAATACAAAAAGATGTGTTTCCATTGGATCTTCCTAGAATCTAGCCATAATTCCAACTGCACTTGCTATATCAGGTCTAGTATGTGTCAAATATTGAAGACCTCATATCATAGATCTGTATTTTGTTTGAGTTACACCTTTTGTCTCATCTAAAGTAGACAACTTATTCCCTATTTATACTATAGGAGTTCCAACTGGTTTACTATCATCCATGCCAAATTTATTTAGCAACTCCTTAAGATACTTGGGTTGAGATATGAAAATCACATTCCTTCTCTAATTTATTTGTAGCCGTAGGAAGAAATTTATCTCTCCTATCATAAACATCCCAAATTCACTCTTCATTTCTTCTACAAACTTGTTACTCATAGAATCATTACCTCCAAAGATAATTTCATCAACAAAAACTTCTACTATCAAAATGCCTTCATCATTACATCTCAAGTATAATTTTCTATCTCCATTACCTCTTTTGAAACCAAGATGTAGTAAATACCTATCTAATCTAGCATACCAAGATCTAGGTGCTTGTTTTAGACCATAAAGTACCTTCTTTAATTTGAAAACAATGCCTTCATTAATTGATAGAGGAAAGCCATCCAATTTATCAATGTAAACCTCATCTTCTAAGTCACCATTAAGATGTTGACTTGACATCCATTTGATAAAACTTGAAGTTATTAAATGAAGCATAGGCTAAGAATAACCTTACTACCTCCAACCTTGCAACTGGTACAAAATTTTCCTCAAATTCAATTCCTTCTTGTTGTGAATATCCCTTGCATACCAATATGGCTTTGTTTCTGGTCAGAACACCATCTTTATTCATCTTATTTATGAATACCCTTTTTGTGCCAATAACATTCTTGTCTTTAGGTTCGGGAACCAATTCCCAAGTGTTTTTATTTTGTATCTAATCTAATTCTTCCTACATTGCCTTGATCCATGCCTCATCTTTGCATGCTTCATCACGGGTCTTTGGTTCAACCTGTGAAATCAAATAAAATGCATCTCTCATCTGTGACCTTGTCCTAGTGCCTCTTCTTCTGTCTCCAATAATTTGATCTCATGGATGATCCCTCACAATATATCTAGGTATCCTAAACACTTCTTCTTGCTCATATAGATTCATATCTGTGCCATTATTTGTCACCAAAACTTATTGCAATTGATCCCAATCTTCTTGCTGACCTTTCTCTTCTTGATTTGAATTCTAATTATTTTGAATTTGTCTTTCTTCACTCCTAAACCAATCAAGGTCATCAGGATTGAACTCACAAGTTCTTTCTTGTACCTAAAACTTTTCATCAACCTTGACATTTTCACTTTCAATCATCTTCCTTATTCTCAAATTATAACATCTATAGGCCTTAGTTTTTGTGGAATATCCAAGCAATATACCTTCATCACTCCTTGTATCAAACTTCTCTATGCTATCATTCCTTCTTATATAACATTTACTACAAAAAATTCTAAAATAATTAATAGTAGTAGTACGAACATACCATAACTCATAGGGTGTCTTACTAGTACCATCTCTAATCTAAACTTTATTCATTGCATACACTATGGTGTTGACTACCTCTCTCCAATGCATGTGTGCAACTCTTCCTTCAATTAACATATTTGTCACATCATCAAGAACATACTTGTTTCTTCTCTCAGATACACCATTCTTCTATGGTGTCCTAGGTGCAGATGTCTACCTCAATATACCATGTTGTTCATATAAATCATTAAACTCACCATCTCTATCTGATATCAAGCATTTGATCCTTAAACCTATGTCTATTTCTAGTTTTTCCTTGAAGAACTTGAATTTCTTAAAAGCCTCTGATTTCTCTCTAAGAAATCCTACCCACATCATTTTAGAATAATCATCAATAAAGAGTATGAAATACCTATCTCCAAAGTATAACCTGATTTGAGTAGGTCCACATAGGTCTATATTGATCAAATCCAACTTGTTTTTGGCTGAAAAGGCCCTGCTATGAAAGCCACCCCTTGTTTTTTTTCCCATTACACATTCTTTGCATGTTTTGTTAGATGGCTTCACAATCTTAGGTAAATCTCAAATAGCATTGATGTTGCTTTCCTTCACAATATTATTAAAGTTTATGTGGAAAATCCTTAATTTCCACAACCAATTATCATCAACTTTAGCAACAAAACAACTTACCTTAGTAGGGTGCAACTAAAAGACATTATCTTTTGTCTTTGTACCAGATGCAATCAGATCTCCTTTAGCACTTATGACTATAGAATGTCCATCCTTGAATTGTAAATGATAACCCTTGTCTTCCAATTGGCTAACACTCAATAGATTATGTTTCAAACCATCAACAAACAAAACATCATTAGTATTAATTTTACCATCCAAAGTGATATATCCTTTTCCAAAAATCATCTTAGGAGTATTGTCATCAATTCTGACAACACCACCGTCATATTTCTTTAGATTAATAAAATTGTCCTAATCCCCTGTTGTGTCTTGTGAGCATCTGATGTCTATGATAAAATCAACTTTCTTCTCAACATGAGATACTAATGCTTTTTCTTCATGGATAGGTTATTCCTCTTTGATTGACACAAATACAAGTATATCATTTATATCATCATCCTCACTAGAAACACCATCATTAACATTAAAGTATTATGTATCCTTCATGTATTTCCCATACTTAGGTTTATGCTTAGGAACCCTAGTTGGACATCTAGAAGCAAAATGACCAACTTTAATGCAATTAAAACATTTTAGAGGTAATTTTCCTTCAAACTTACCTTAACCTTTCCTTTCTCTTCTTGTGATCATGGCTGAGATCTTGTTGTCCACAATGTTTTCTAGCTTTACAATTTTCTCCCACTGCTCAACATGTTCTCCTAGTTCTTCGTTGTATTTTATTGTTATGTTAGAACCTTCAAGACTTGATCACGCATCTCTGTCTCTATGTATAGTTGCCTTGAATTATGTCTCTACCTTTGGTAAGGCCTCCTTAAGCTCTACGGTCTCAAATTTTGTTGGCTTGGACACTAAAATCTCTCTTGTGAAGTTCTTTGTCAATGAAATGATCTCTTCTATAGCATGCACTTTAGTTATGTAAGCTAGTGTCAAAGATCTCAGTATCTTTGCAATGTTTTTTTCTTCAGAGTAGGTTCCTCCATTGTTCTTGATTCCTATTGCACATTTAGTAACCCTCTGAAGAAACATCCTTACTGTATCATCTTCTTTCATCTAAAGTGATTCCACCCTTGCTCTCTAATTCTACATTTTGACTCTTTTAGTATATGTATCTCCTTCGTACAATGCTATCAATCTTTTCCATATATCATGTGCTCTATCTAGATCATTGATCTTAGTGGTTTCACCTTCTGATAATGCACTTATCAATGCTTCTCTAACTATCATGTTGTACTGAAATAGTTTCTTTCCTTAATCATTTGTATTAGAGTCTTCCAACTCATCTTCAGCCTTGAGGGAGAAATATTTCTTAGTTATTAATGAGTAATCCAATCCCAAACATAAAAAATGCATCTTCATCTTGTCCTTCCATGCATCAAAGTTTTTTGCATCAAACTACAGACTCTCTTTCTTGAAGCAAGACATCTTGGATCTTTTTCCTCAAGCGAACAATCTTTCTCTTTGAGGACCAACAACTCTGATACCAATTATTAAAATAACAATGACCCAATCAACTGAGAAGGAGGGGAGCGGGGGGGGGTAAATCAGTTAATGCCAAACTTATTAAACTTAATTCCAATAATAACCTTATGCTCAATTGAATGTAAAATAACCATAATAGAATAAACACCAATATTTTTTCTTGAGGAAAACCTTGTTAAGGGAAAAACCCTGGTGGCAATGATGCCCACAAATTAGTACTATGAGTATAGTAACTCGGTAAAGAGTTCTAGCCCTGTTAGGAGCTAGTTATTATAATAGTACAGTCCATGTTAAAGGACAAACCCTGTTAGGAGTTAAAACCCTATTAAATGTAATATTATTGGTACCAAACTAAAATATAAGAGAAGGTTACATCCACCTTCAGGACTCACTGTCCTATATTTAAAGAGATATCATCATGAATACCTGAATTGGCTTCCAGTACATTCATTTCTAGGATATTTCCAACCTTGTGCCTTAATGCACAATCCTCTTCTCTACATTAGCAATCCTTCAAGCCCAAAAGCTCACATAATCATCCACATACCTCATACATTTTCAACTACAATGAAAGACTTCCTTATATAGTAGTTATAAACATAATTATTGGGTCGACCATTATATGACCTCTCCTAAACAAAAAAGTTTCATAGACCCATGTAAGGTTACATACAACATCCTTAAAAATATTAAAATAATTACAAATCATGAAATAGTCAGCCACAACATTGATCCATGCTTAACTATATAAGGACACACTACCACTCTTGGGTTGGCTTCCAAATAATTCTTCACTAGAGTATATGCCATAGATGATGTCATTAATCACACTAGTACTCTGTGATCACATAGTAGACTCTCCCATATGTCCTTTGTCATTCCCCAAGATCAGGAGGTTTAATCTATTTTCATATAGAAGTTATACTATAAATACTAAGACTAACTCTTTGAGTTTCGCAGTCACTGGCCCTGCAACTAGTCTTCGCCAATTCATCCATAATTGGAGAAAATTAGCATATAAACATATGCGAACACAACCATGAATAGCAATTATGTTAGGCTACAAAAATGTTAGTTCGCAGGAGCTAAGTATCCATACATTGTTCATACAATTCTCTATAAGATGTCTATCTAGTCTGTCTGCAACTTTAGGAATCCCTTACTGAAACATATGTTGACATTAGTGACAAAACAATGAATGCCAACATCATAGACTGTAACAGTTCCAAAAATCTCCCCCTTTGGCATTGATGTCAACATATGTGAAAAACCATCAACTCAAAAGTATCCTTTCACAACATCCTCTTCAAGCATAACTTCCTCTTCAAGGATCTCCCTTAACCAATAAGGGTTTTTCCCCAATATCTCTCCCCCTTTGACATTAATGGCAAAGGTTTCCACTACAAACATCCTTGTTTTCCTGCTTTGTTAGGTGTATCTTTTTCAAATCTTCAAGATCTTCATCTACTAGGTACAAGATCACCTTGATCTGGTTAGATATGCTCAAACCACTACTCCCCCTGAGGAGTAGATCTCTGCATCAAGTCCACAACTGATATAGATTTAATTTCTAATGGACTTGTGCACTATTGTATCTCCATAATTACCTTCAAGTGGGGTTCTAACCATGATCCTACCTCTGAGATATTCAAAGGTATCTTTATTCAGTGGTTTGGTGAAGATGTCTACAATCTTCTCCTTTGTGCCTACATATTCAAGATTCACCTCTTTCTCTTTCACTTTATCCCTTATAAAATGATACTTTATTGAAATATGCTTATCTTTTGAGTGCATCACTGAGTTCTTTGACATATTCACTGTACTTGTGTTATCACAATGTATGATAACTAGTTCTCCAAGGTTCACACCAATGTCCTTCAACATATGTTTCATCCAAATAATATTGTGTAATTAATTGTAGCAGCGACATACTCTGATTCAATTGTTGATTAAGCTATACAATCCTACTTCTTTCTTAACCAAGAACCTAACCTCTTCCCAAGGAAAAATGTTCCTCTACTTATGCTCCTCATGTCATCTACACTACCTATCCAATCTACATCAGTGTATTCTTCTAATGCAAATTCTTTTGACCTATCATACCACAGGACAAAATCAATTATGTCCTTTAGGTATCTGAATATCCTTTTGACTATAATGAGATGTGTTTCATTTGGATCTTCCTGGAATCTAGCAACAATTCCAACCGCACTTGTTATATCAGGTCTAGTATGTGTCAAATATTGAATACCTTGTATCATAGATATGTATTCTATCTGAGAAACACCTTTTATCTCATCTAAAGTAGACAAATTATTCCCTATTACCATAGGAATTCCAACTAGTTTACTGTCATCCATGCCAAATTTCTTTAGTAGCTCCTTAAGATACTTGGTCTGAGATATGAAAATCTCATTCTTGCTCTGATTTATTTGCAGCCCTAGGAAGAACTATATCTCTCCTATCATAGAAATCTCCAGGGTAATTTTTAGTGGTGAATATTCACCTTTTGGAAAATTTTGGGAATAATGTCTCATGGAATTGGCGAATCGCGCAGGTATATGCTAGCAAATATTCGCCCAATCTTGACACGGTAACCGCTGAATATTAATTGGAATCGCCAATCAAATTTTCCATTTGACGTTGTTGACCATCATATTCACCTATAATTAATGTGACATGGTTCTTTTAACAGTCTCTTATTCACCAGCGATATTAATTATGAATTGCATATAAAATTTGAAATAGCCAAATGGTTCATATTGTTATCTTAACCACGACCTATTTCGCCACCCGTTAATTAATTATTTTATTGGTCCACGATGTATTTTGCCAACCCATTAATTAATTGTTTTATTGGTCCACAATGTATTTTTCCAACCCAGTAATTAATTATTCACCATGTATATTTAATTTTTTGCCAAACATAGCATTGATCAGGTCGGCACTCGGCACATTTTTGCCAAAAGCCCAGGATTTTAAAAATTGGAAATTTGGAATTTGGTATCATGGATTGATATAAATTCAAATCAAATTTAGAAAACTTAGAAGTAGTCTTATCGTGCATCGTTACAAATTTTTGGAGCCGGAACCTAGAGGGCCAGATTTACAAATAACAATCTTGCAACAGTAAATAGAGGATTCAGCATTTCAGAGAGTCAGAAATCAGAGGAAGCAGGACAAAGGTAAACAATTATTTGTTCAAATTCACATTTCATAATTCACAGTAGAGGCTAGAATCCTCTAGAATCCTAGTGACTAGTGAGAGGTCATTGGGTAAAGATGTCAAACAAGGGTGACTATCCTGAGGCTGAGATTGAGTATCCTCAAGCTACTACTGTTGAAGGGATTCAGATATCAGGGGAGGTTGAGACTCAGGGTAGTGAAGAGATTGGAAAGCTAGAAAAGGGTAAGACTCCTCGGCGCAGTGAAGGGCCTGGGAGGCCATCAAAATGCCCAAAACTTAAAGATACTACCATAAAGGCTTTCTTTGGAGTTGGAAATATTTCTTCTCCATCAACATCTACAATTGCGAGTGCAAAATCCATTCACAGTAGCTCACCAGTACCAGTACCACAAGCCGGGGTTATCATTGAGTTAAATGAAAATCAAAATGCATCAAATGAGGATAAAAATGGTGGCACGAGAGAAGATGATATAAGGGATACACAGAACCAGTTGGAAGAAAATGGTAGCAATGAAGATAATAATAATGTTGGTAGGAAGAAAAGAAAAAGGCAAGTAAAAATGGGGCAAGAGTGGGAAATGGCAAGAAATTTTAAGGTTGATTGGGTAGCAAAGTATTAGTTCATTGAACCAGTCCTAAGCAATGATGAACAACCAATAGAATGCAGGTGTAAGATTTGTACCTGGAAACTTAAAAGAGAGAAGAAGTTGCAGCTAAAGCTTGACACTATAGAAAAGCATATTGGTAAGGTTTATGAAAAATAGACCATAGTCGGACAAGAAATATCAGTAGTGAGATGGAAATCAAAGGAAGAATGTCTTCATGTTAAGTATGCCATAGAATATGAAGAGCATAACAAGAGAATGGTAGTAATGGCTAGTAGTGAAAATCCAATCAAGGCTAGGTTTAAACATGCAGCCAATGAAGCAAACCTGGCAAAGACCATTCAGATGAGTGTTGTTTTTCATATTATGTCTAGAGGGTGTCCTATGAGAGACTTCTCAGAATATGGTAATTTATTATCTTTTTTGAAAGTTCCTCACTATCCCATGTCACATTGGTCAACAAACGTTGGATGGGAAATGGAAAACTATCTTTCTGAGGTGGAAAAGAAAAATTTACAGGAGAAAGTAAAACAGTCCAGATTCATTTCATTATCCATAGATGAAGTTACTACAGTAGATAACACTGCTTGGATTTGTATGCATGTGTATACAGTAAAAGAACATGTCCGCCAAGCTCATCTACTCTACGTTCATAAAATGAGGGGCAATTCAACAACAGAAAACTTATATTCTGAAGTGAAGAATGCTTTGCATGAAGTTGCTGGTATGGATGATTTGAAAATTGGAAAGAAGTTAGTGTGTGTTGCAGCTAATGGAGCTACAGTAATGCAAGGCCAAAGGAATGGTCTATGTGCAAGATTACAAACTAGTATTGCACCTTACATGCTTGGCATACATTGCATGGCCCATCGAATGAATTTAGCATATAAAATTATAAGCGATTTTCCTACAGTGTCAAAAGTTGAAGATCTAGTTCGCGACATATACTCTTACTTCTGCAGAAGTCCTAAACGTTTTGTAGAATTTAAGATTTTCTTAGAGGGAGTAACACTAGGAAACAAGCTTCTCAAGGATGTTGAGACCAGATGGATCTCTTTGCATGGACCAATAGAAAGAGTTCTAACAGAATATCAATCCTTGATCGGAGTAATATATGAGCAATGCCTCACAATAGACAAAGCTCCTAATTTGTTACATAAGTTAAGTGATATAGAGACTCTATTAACTTTAGCCAGTCTTCTCCCCATGTTGGATTTAATGAACAAGCTTGTTAAGAAAGCCCAAGACAAGACTATGGATATCCATGAGTACTCAGATTTACGTAAAATGATATGCGTTGCCCTAGATAATTTATACTCAGATATGATAACAATTCAAAGCCCAAATTTTTTTAGGTGGCAAATAATTACAGATTTGAATCATGCTGAGAATTTTTTTTAATTCAATGCAAAAAATGATTTATGTGTGTTTGTGAAAGGATATGAAATACCAATGCACCAATCTAAGACGGGCAAGTGAGGTAGACTACTTCCAGTTAAAAGGGCTGATTTTGACATGTTTGTTAAATCTGTTAGTGAGAATTTGAAGTCAATTTCCTACCAACTTTCAAGTGAGATTCGTGAAAGATTCCCTAGAGAAGAAATTCTTGAGGCCATGGGTTGTGTGTTTCCTCATTTTTGGAAAAACATCAGAGATAGACAACATGATGCTCATATGTTTCATAAAAAAAATTGATGAATTGATCAGAGAGTTTTCAAAACATGTAGATTGCAATGGACAACCAATTGATGGAATTATAGATTCAGCTATTCTTAAAAAACAATGTATACAATTTGCATCATGTATGAAATTGCAGTTAAAAAACTTGGAGAATCCATTTCAACCTGGTGCAATAACCAGGCTTTGGAAAAGGATAGAGAAAAGTGAAGTACTGCGTGATTCAATATCAGAATATTTCAAACTTGCTAATTTATGTCAAACAATGATATTGGGGTCGGTGGAAGATGAAAGAGTTTTCAGTGCATTGGGGTTTTTGAAATCAAAGATAAAAAACAAACTAGACAGAAATTTGGAAACTTGCTTGAGGTTGTTTGTAACTCAGTACAATGTTACAGACTTTCCTTATGATAGGGCATTGGCAATTTGGAATTCCCTGTGTGAAAGATGAGGGCTTTTGAACACTACTTCAAAACATGGTGGTTCAGAGACAAATGATGGATCTTGGTCCCAGACTCAGAATGAAGATGAAGAGTTTTTTTATTTTGAATACCCAAATCAGAATGAAGAAGAACCTCTTGCTAGTAGTAGTAGTCAATTTCAAGAGTTGGATTCCATGTGGGATATAGAAGAGGGCGAGGCAGACTGCTCACTGACATTGAGTGAAGAGTGAACTATGAAGTGATTTAGAATTAGCATTCAGTTAATAGGTATTTATAATTTTATACACTGTATACTTATTACTGTACTTGTTGGATAAATTGATAATGGAATTGGACTTGATTCTAAATATTTATTAATTTATTGACAATTTATTAATTGACTCATATTCAGCTACAAGCCTACAGGTACAAGTAATAAGTATTGTTCATGATTTTTGTAATTTTGATTTTGATTTTTGTAATTTGTAATTTGAAATTTTGAATTCATGATTTTTGTAATGTAGATTGTATAAACTAGAATGTCCCTCTTTGTCCACAATAGTAGGTGCTAGGGATATATATGATTTTTATAATTGTAGAATGTTCAAGAAATTTGTAATTTGATATAACCTTACGAAGTCCCGCACAAAACCTTTTGTAACCTGTCAGCTGTTTAATCTTGTAACTGATTAACCTTTTCGAAGTTACACCTTTTTGCCAGATGCTTCATCGCAGCTTTGTAACCGCCAACACTAATGGCCAACAAACCCTTGTGAAGCTCCGTAAACCAACTGTTCCTAACAAACTTTCTAATTCTCGTTACAAAACTTTAAAATGGATCATTAAAATGAGCGCCAAAAATCCTGTAGTAACTCCCAAGGGCAGTTCAACTTCTGCTAGGTGTAATAGCCATGCCCATGATAACTGCTTGATGACTTTATCCTTGTTGGCTTTGATCTTGAGGGTTTGGAACATTGCCACCTATTGCCTCCTCATTTGATGCTTCTTCTTCTTCTTTTGAACTCTTTGAGGGATATGTTGATTTCCAAGTCATATAGGTCTCCTCACTTGGCCAATGAAATGCAAGGACTTCATCCTTCTTTGGTAATAGTTTGTTCCACTCAGCAACCAACTGGTGAACCTCTATTCTGACATTAGAAAAATGCATCCTAGCATCTTGAAGGAGCTCGACAAGTTGTATGAATGGGATATTATCATCTGTATCTAAAATGGAGTCCATTTTAGATAATACTTGTCTATCTATCTACTCCGTCCATTGATCCTTATCTTTAATTACCCCATCTACCTTAATGAGACCAGGAAAAATTTGAAAATCATCCTGGAAGTATCTTACCCTTAAGATTTCTAATCTTCTTCTTATACTTGCCCTATTTACCTCAAAATCAAAAAGATCGTTAACAAACTTGTAAGTGTTTGTTAGCTCTATATCCACAATAGATTTGTCCTTAATTTGATCAAAAAATGATTTCAAATTATCTTTCCTTGTAACCCACTTTTCCAAAATCTTGTCCACAGTAGTTGCTTTTTTTTGAAAAGATGTTAAGACAACTGCCAGTTGATTTGCAATTTTATATACTTCCTTAGGTCTTACCTTTGCAACAAAGTGTGAAACAACATCCTTTATTTTCTTTTCATATTTCTCCTTTACCTTTTGATCAATGTCTTTCTCATCAGTGGAAGGAGGAAGAGGAGAAGGAGGAAATTCAATAATAGGGCTTGAAGAGGAAGGCCCAACAGGGGAGGAAGCAATCTGCATCTACTCTGATAATTGCATTGGGCCATGCTCCCCCAATCTCTTCTTCAAATCTGCAATTAAATTATCTCTTTCAAGAATCCCCTGTTTCAACTCACCATAAACCTTCAAAACTGCTTCCAACTTGGCAATGAGTTCTTCCTTCTCTTTGGCTTCCTTTTCTGCCACCTTTGCTATTAATTGTGTTGTGGCCATTACCATACCTGATGCTTCAACCAAAGAAGTATTAGTAACCCTTCTTACAATTAGACTCCCTGAAAGGTCATCTCTGACAATTTGTTTTCCCCTATTATTTTCATTCTTTCTTAGGGACCACATTACCAAAGCCTGGTGATTGTCATTGAAAGTGACCCCTTTGATAGCCTATTCTACTTCCTCTTTATTCTTATGGAAAGGAGTGGTCTATTTTCTGACTACGTCAAAAACCATTGCATCATCTATATCCCACTCTGGAAGGATTAGTACTCCTGATACTTTCACCATATCTCTTCCTTGTTCTGGAGTGATTTGCTTAAATTTTGCAGTCATCTCTATTTTCACTTCCTCCTCTATGATTTGAAAATCCTTCTCTGGATTCTCTTCATGTCTCTTCTCACAAATTTCTTGAAACTGGTTGATGTTCAATTTCCAAAGAAATTGCATGAAAGCCCTAGTTTTAACAAAAGCATCATTAGCCAAAAACTCTTGACAGGCTTGCTTGATTACAAGGTCTAATTTTGTACTTGCCAATTCCCCTACTATTAAATCAAACTTGAGCTCTTCTAGTGCCTCTAGCACTCCCTCATTTATTTCTTCATAGGTCGTAAAGATTTGACCTAGAGCATCTACTTGTTGTACCTGTTCTATAACCTCCTAGTCATCCAAAATGTTTAGAGGTGACTATGATGGAGAGTAATATTCTTCAACATGAACAGGTCTTTCTTCCACTCTCTATTTCTTTGATGGGGGTGGAGAATCAGTTACATCCTCAAAGGCTTGAAGATGAGGAGAGTCAGGGACCTCTATAACCTCCTTTTGTTTCTCAACTTGTTGTGAAGTTGATGGGACATCCCTTTTATCCATCTTCCTTTGTTGGCTTTGCTCTGGTACTACAACATTGTAACCAGACTTCTTTTATACCATGTACCTCCCTGGGGGTAATCCTTTTGCAAATACAGGTTTGCTCAGCAACTGTTTAGCCCTTTCTGGGTCATCCTTCATCATCTTTTCCTTCTTTTCACTCAGGGTCTGAAAGATATCCTGGAAACAATTCATGAGAGTATCTATTTTCTTGCCCATTGGAGTTATGCTCTTCAGGGGGTCCCATCCAGAATCAAAATGTCGGATGAAATCCAATGTCTTTTTGTACACCAGCCATTTTTCTTTCCTAACCTCCTGTTCTTGTAACTCTGGGGTATTTCTGACAATATCTTCAGGAAAGTTAAAAATGTGGTTAACCATGGCACATTTGGCTCTCTTCTTAAACATCTCATTATAAAACCCCTCAGGGTCTGCTGTCCTAGCAATTGCAGTAGCCATATGGTATGGAGCCATGATTTTATCTATGTGAACCCATCCACCCTTGGTAATTATGAACTGGTGGGCAATGGTAACATTTGGGAATAGAGTTCCCTTGCCTTTTCCAGTGAGGGCACACTCTTTAATATCTCCTAATTGCCTAATAAATTCTACGATTCCAATCCTAAGGGGTACATGATAAGGCAATACAAAAGGGGTTCCCCTGAAACCATACAACTTGATGACAGTTGATACATTGTAGAAAATGACATCACCCCAATTGTGTATAATATTCAAATTTTTAGCAAATTGGTTTGGCCTAATGAGCTATGCCAATGCTATTGGGATTTGTGGGTTGTCTTGGACAAACAACTTCTTGAGTCTGGCTACAAAACATTTATCAAAATTTGTGAAACTGCGATCCCTTTTATCCCAAGTCATTGTGAGGCTCCACAATTGGACTGGCATATCTTCACCATCCTTGTGTCTTACCAACTCCATTTCTTGCTCAAAATAGTTTTCTCCTTTAAACAAAAACATGTACATTATGAAAGAATACCAGCAGAAAAGCCTATCATCTTCATTCTTTTGAATCTTCACTAATCCATTATGGATTAATTCAGCAATAAATGGAGCAAAATCAAAGGTAATAGACAAGTGTGGGTGCAGAAATTGAATCACCATGCACATCAAATGTATTGGCATCCTTTCACTGACATCCTCTCCAAAAACCTGACATAATGACCAATATGCTCCCTTAGCCCTGAAGTCAAAATATTCTATCATAAAAGGCTCCTGTGTGCTCTGTCCCATGATAACCATTTTCCCAATTTTGGTGCAAAATTCCTTCAATAATTTGCCTCTAAAATAGTTTCTTTGTGCATCATACACTTGCTTTAGTTCTTCAAGATCAATATTCTCTAGACTATCTAAGGGTTCGCTTAACCTAAACACCTTCCTAATATCTTCAGTAGAAATTTTGATCAATAACATTCCTTTTGCATCCCTAACCTCCCTAGTGATTGGGTCATAACTCTTTGCAACCTAGGTCATCAAATCAACATCTAAAAAGACGTCGAGTACCACAAGTTTTCCCAGGTCAGACTGCCATATATTGCTTGTAGGGCAAGGAGTATTTCTCTGACTAAAACCCACTTTGAATAACTCTAAGCCAGTGATATTAGGGTCACCATTTGCATTGATTGTACCAATTTTGGCCTCCCTAATAAAATGTGTTGTGTCATATAGACCATCCTCTACCTTTACCCTAGGGTCTTTGGGAATCAGAACCTTGGTTTTCACTAGGTTAGTAGTAGAGCCGGGAAGTAACTACAATAAATCCTCATGCAAACCTCTTTCACTGTACTCAATTTTACCAGACAATTCTTTCCTTGGTGCCATTTTAGGGTTTATGCTAAAAAACCTTTGCAAGATATACAGACTATGGGACTATGATTCTTTTAGTAGGGAAGCAAATCATATAAGTATTTTACCGACCTTTTTTCTAGGAAATCACCAGGAGACAACAGCTAGTCCTTGCAATTCTTCACGCTCGGGTCTCTATAATTTTTTGATCTCTTTGTGCTTCTGAGAGTGTGCGGAATTTTGATATATGAACAATTAAAACACTCACCTCAATAATTTATTCAGCATGATTCAACCATTACTCCTCTGGAAAAATGAACTGTCACTTCTCAATGGGAAACTTGAAATTTGTGTCACTTTATCTCCAGTTTGAATTAGGATCGTCGATTCTTACTAGCATATCATCTAATAGTTTGTTCGCATGATCTCATAGCATGAAAAAGGCCTATGTGATCATACAAAAAATAGTCATACCATTCTTTTCACTGGCGGCAATCCCTGCAACCTTTATTGTTAGAACAACGGTTAGTCGCATGATCTTATAACTTAAAAATAGCCTATACGATCGTACAAAAAATCACTAGCATGCAACCACTGTCAGCATCCTTTTGAGTTACTGGCCCCACTACTTTTATCCAATGAAAAACAACCACTTGTGAAGAGATTTGTTGGCGGTCCCACCTGAGAATCACACTTGTCTTTATGCAAGATCGACGGTTGGTCGCATGATCGCATAGGCCTCTAAGATCCTATGAGATTATACGACAGCCGTCTGATCTTTCCTTTGTTACTTTCAGCTTTGAAGATCCTTTTGACACTAGCCCCACCATCTCAAATAAAAAGCCACCACTTGTGAGATACCTGTCAGCGGCCCCACTTTGTTCCCGCATTAAGCTTCATTGTAAGATCAACGATTAGTCTTATGTTCGTATGGCTTGGAAAGATTCCATGCGAACACATGACCGTCGTTAGATCTTCATTAAAGATTCAAAGCTGAATGACATTTGAAACATTAGAATATGAGGTATTCAAGACTTAGGACATATTATTTATATCACCGGGCCTTTGGACTTAGGGAAAATAAAGATATGACCCCCGCATGATGATAAAATAAACGCACGTGCTCTTCTATGAACCTAAGTGACTCAAAAAGTAACACTCAAATAGAAATGAAAAGAGAGACCTAGGTTTTTTATGAAAGTGGCAAATATTTAGGGCTTTCCTCAAACTTGAACTTTAACTAGGGCTGGCTGGATATGGGGGAAAATCTTGATAAATTTGCAGGATTTTTTGTGGGTTTTCTGTAGCAAAAATATCACAATCTTTTAACACTTATACACACTTCAATTTTATAAAAATTTCACAAGATTGACATATTGAAAAATTGAAGTGCCAACACCTTTCTAGGGTTTAATGGATTTTTAGAGCATATCTCAACCTAGCACTTAGGGTTTTAACATTTTGATTGAAATTCAGGCCTTTGGGAGGAAAATTGCAGGAAATTCTCAAAACAATTGTGAAAACTGAAAATACTACCAACATGGTCAATTTATTATTTGTCAATTACCTAATTTCCTAATACTAAGCATTTACTTAATTAGAATTGAGATTCTTGAAGTTGACTTGAGCCAATGAATGAGCTCTGTTAGGGATTTTTCTTGCATGAATCAAATTTTTGAAAGGTTACTTCAGACTATGCTTCTTGAGACTAATTCAAACAAGAGAAATACCTAATTGCTGACTCTGAGGATTGGATAGGATAGTCCTTCATTTTTTAGCTCCACATACTTAGGTAGGTATTACCATATTACCTACTAATGATTACTGATAAAAGTAAAGAGAAAACAACAATATATGGCAAAAGTTGTAGTGTATTTGTATTAAAATCAACTCGCTAATTACATTCAAAATTCAATTACTTAGAAGGTCAGACACATAACTTAGAAGTCTGCTTCAAAGCAATTCTATTCAAATTTTTCTATTATCTTTCAACTCTATCCCAAAAATGAGTCTTCAACTCTATTTATACCTCATTTCAACCATCTTGGAATTCCCTCATGAATGGGAATGCAACAAGCTTCAAATGGTTGAAAACCCTAAACCTAAAAAGCATAAAAAATAAAGCAATAAAAGACAAAATACAATGAGCCCTTAGGTGGTGGAAAGACAAAATTATTTTGGCCTATTCTGCATCCTGGATCACTGATAACTAACACCTTTGTCTATGAGTATTCATGATAGCTGTTGTTATAACAAGATATGGTGACTGTCATTCCGGCTAACTTAAACCATTCTTAAATGATAGCTTATCATCCTTGTATTCTGAGCTCAGGTGTCAGGTGCTCCAGATGTCTTCCTTACTCATCATCCAAAATGTCCAAGTCAACTACAGTGGATTTAACTTTCTTGGCCTTTGTTAGCTCATCCCATGCAATTACTTCTTCCTCTGATGGCCAATTAAAGCCCTGGATGAGCTACAGTTGTGCTTTTTGTCTTCCCCACCTGGCATCTGTAATTGCTTTGACATCTGTTACAAACTTGGTGAGATCTGTCTCTACCTTAATAGCTTCATCCAAGGTTTTATTGAAGCTCTCCAAATCAAAATTATTCCCCTCACCTAAAAATGCCTCCTTCCTAGGCAATAAAAGATCAGCATCTGACCTCCACTGATCAAGGCTCTTTATGGCTCCATCCCCATTCTTAATGGAAGGGATAAACTTGTTGGAACAAGAGCTAAGCATGGCTATCTAAGCCTCTATCAAATTTTCCTTACCCTTAAAAAGTGGTAATATGGCTTTAATTATGTCTATCTCCTCACCAACCCTCACAACTATCTCTGGAATATCACTTCGCAAAGATTGAGCAAATGCCAATCTATCAAAAAGTGGTGTTCTGGTAGACCAAGTTGCATGATACCCGCTTAAAATTTGTACATAGCTATCCACTTCTTTCTGTAATTCTGGCAGCTTGCCATAAGCATTAAAAACAAGATCAAATTTATCTTTAATTACATTTATTTTGTGCTGCAAAATATCTAACGGGGCCTGTAAGATGGCCTCATTCTTCTCCTCATTTATCTTTTCTGTTGCAAGTTTTGTAGCTAAGCCCCCCTCATGCTCAATTTGGACCCCTACATCACAGACCTCTGTAAATGCCCTGGAATGATTTTTTAGAGTATTTATTTCATCTTTTAGCTCCTTCACAGTCTTATCCAGCAAATAATTCTTCTTCAGTTCCTCTTCAAACTTTTTTCTAGTTGCCACATAATCTCTGAATGTCCTGACTAGCCTATTCTCCAAGTCCTCAACCACTGCTTTATTCATGGAGGATGCATGGTGTAAGAGATTTGCTATCTCTAATCTTGTAGTGTCCTGCAACCTCCATATTAATTGGCTACCCTATGCGGTGTCTTGGATGTCAACCAATCTGGGCTTACTAGATTCTGGGGCCACACACCATACTGCTAGTGTCTTAGTGTCCATATTGAATCCAGAACCCCTCGTGAGTCCATCAGGGCCAAAAGCTTCATAAGCTACATCTTTATCTTGCCTCTTGATTTGGTCAGTTAGGAATGAGGACTCCAAGTCCCATCCAGGGATCAGCAACATGCCACTTCTCTTTACTAGATCTCTTGCCTCCACACTTAATGTTTCACTGTTGGGATCATAGGCCTATAATTTTTCAATCATTTGAATAGTTTTATCCTTTGATTCCCCTAGTTTCAAAGATAGTGTTAATTCATTATGCGTAACTCTAAAGAGAAAAATTTTAAACTCAACGAACTTGATGAATTCATCATCATCTATAAACTCTTTAGCTTGGATGACCCTATCATCCAATCTAGCTATAGCCAATTCTAACTCATCTACGGCCTTTTCTCCCTCATTTTCCATTGATGTCAAAAAATTTTGTCTTAAGTCAGCAAAGTAATGGCTATTACCTGGTAGGATTTGTAGTGCCTTTTGCCTTGCCTTTTCTGGTACATTCATCAAATTTTGTTTCTTTGATGGCCCCTACTCAGATGTGGATGGCTCAGCTTGTTCTATTTCTCCCATAAACTCCACATCAGGTTCAACTTCTTCAAGGTTTATTCTATCCTCCTCCTTCTCCTCAGGGATGTCTGGCAATTTAGACATAATATCTTTGTAATTCTCTAAACACATTTCAATTTTATTCATGTATTTGATATCAGGAAAGAAACCGGGGAAGGTAGGGTCTGCCTTTTTCAATTGTTCCTCTACCCTTACAATATTTTCCCATTTACAGGTTCTCTCTTGACAGGTAACTTTTCTAAAAATGTTTCTAATAACATCCTCCTTTGCCATAGGCTGATTTAGAGCCAAATTGTGATTCCTCATTTCTCTCAATGCTCCTCTAATGAAGTCTTTAGGTTCATACATCCTTGCTTTACTATAGGGCAATCTAAAATGTCTGAGGAATTCATGGATTTGGTCCATAGCATCTTTACCTATAGAGAAATCCCCTATTTGGAACCTTCTTACCAAAAAGGTTCCCTTATGTCTTTTAGGGCCTAAGTGCTCTCTATCCATCATGATAAGCTGCCACAAGAATTCTATTATTGCCAATCTTTCTGGGACAAATTTTGGCAGTATGTGTGGAGGTTGAGGGAAAGCATACACTCTTATAAGAGTAAAATTCTCAAAAAAAAACATATCACCCCTATTGTGCTTGATGTCATTCTCATAATTGTCATTGTCCATATTAAATGCTAAGGGTCTAAGCAATTTTCTAACAAGCAAAGGAAATCTATCCCTCACAATACCTAACATGTTCATTACTAGATCCACAAAATCACTAAAAAAAGCAATGGAATTAGAGAAAGGGTAAGTTCTATCCCATACCCTGGTCCAAAGCTAAACCGAAATAGTTCCTCCCTCATTCTCGGTCTCATTGATGAACCCTGGGTTGATGTAGCCAATATTGAAATAGAGGATCAGGTGCATTAGCATGGAGTAGTGATTGAACTTGAAGCTTTTCAAATTAGTCTTCGCATTCATCAACTCAGAGTGCATTACATTGATTATGTGCCCCACATAATCAAACTCCTTGTTGGTGTATTGATCCTAAACATCTGTAGCCATGACAAAAATGTCAGCAGTCATTGTCGAACCTCCATCTAGTCCAAGAAATTTGTGTAGACCATAGATGGTATTCTGGAAATAGGTAAAGAAAAGCTCAATATCAAATGAATCTGCAACCTTCTTGGGTAACAATCCTGCCTCTTTGATTTCTCTATGAATATGCCTCCTCATAACCTTTCCATGGTAGTAATTTCTATGTCTATTAAACAGGGCCTCCTCTCCTGCTAGGTCAATATCCACGCTCATAGGTCCCCAAAGGTCGAAAGCTTGAGTAAAAGATGCTCTATCTAACATGCATAGTATAGACTTGTCATGCCTGTGGAAAGCTTGTGTCACTAGATTGTATGCTTGAATTAGTGCTTTCATGAGTTCTACATCCAAAAATACCTCAGGTACTATCAACTTTTCCAAGTTCCTCTCCCATGGGTTTGAAACAGGAGGGCCTCTAATTCTATTGTTATAGAAAAACATGAAGAGCTCATACCCAGTTGTGTTTGGGCATTTAGCATCCCTGCAGAACGCATAAGGGTCCCTCCATTCATAAGTGTTAGCTGATTGAAAATTTGAGGATCTAGGCAACAATTTCATCCATTCTTCAGTGTATATGTTTGGCCTCTTTGTTCTTGAATGCACAATGGCACTCTTTTCCGGTACTGCAACAACATCAGAAGATCCTTTTTTTGCCATTCTTTGAAGTACTAAACTCTCTGGTTTCTCTTCGACTCTGGAAATTATGGATGCTCTGAAGTGTGAACTGTATTTAATAATAATAACTAACAAGTAACAAGCAACTCACAAGTACAACCAAGGTACCAGCCACCAGGCCACCTACTATATTAAAAATTAAAATATCAATGTCTCATCAAGCACAGTCACACATGCATGAAATTAGTAATTACCTTTTTCAGAATTTAAATAAGTGTCACTGTCAACGGTACATCTAAGTTTCTAAGTTTCTAACCCTATGTCCCTAATACCCTATCTCAACTTAGGCTAAATTGCTACCTGCAAATCAGGAGCCTTGGCCCTTAGCCATTAAACTGACCAGAAAAATGAAACCTTGAGATGTTACGACACAGCCTGGCATGCCACATGAATGATGACAATTGTACTTCCCAAGTTGAAAGTTCCCACTTTCCACGTGGGAACTTAGTCTCTGTCAGAACATCTCTCACTTTTCAACCCCTTATGAAGTTACGCAATAGCCATGTGTTACTTCGGAACCCCTAACCATCATAATAAATTAACCGTTAAGAAGCTATGAAACAGCCAGGCATAACTTCAGAACCATCATAATAAATTTAAGTTTTAAATGTTGAGAAGCTATGAAACAGCCAGGCATAACTTCAGAACACATCACCATATTAAATTAAATGTTGAGAAGTTACGAAATAGCCAAGCGTTACTTCAGAACCCCTAACCATCATAATAAATTAACCGTTGAGAAGTTACGAAATAGCTAGGCGTAACTTCGGAACCATCATAATAAATTAAAGTTTTAAACATTGAGAAGCTATGAAACAGCCAGGCGTAACTTCGGAACCATCATAATAAATTAAAATTTTAAACATTGAGAAGCTACGAAACAGCCAGACGTAACTTCGGAACCATCATAATAAATTAAAATTTTAAATGTTGAGAAGCTACGAAACAGCCAAGCGTAACTTCAAAACACATCACCATCATATTAAATTAAATGTTGAGAAGTTACGAAACAGCCAAGCGTTACTTTGAAACCCCTAACCATCATAAATTAACCGTTGAGAAGTTACGAAATAGCCAGGCGTAACTTCAGAACCATCATAATAAATTAAAAGTTTAAATGTTGAGAAGCTACGAAACAGCCAGGCGTAACTTCGGAACCATCATAATAAATTAAAGTTTTAAATGTTGAGAAGCTACGAAACAACTAGGTGTAACTTTGAAACCACTAACACTATTTGAAAAAGAGTTATCTGACTTCTCATTGTTTCATTTGTATACTACTATACAGTATTACAAATTTACAGACTACAGTATTACTATTTAATTCAAAAACTAGTATACAATATATTATATACATAATACTGGTAACTTAAACTGATTCACTGATTCAAGATTTCACTGAAGTTCTAAATGGCTGTGGACCAACCGTTTTCAAAACCAAAATGAAAACTACATTCAATTATTTCGTATTTACAAATTACAACTTACAAGTAACAATTAACAAAAAATTTCGTAACGGTAAGCCGTAAGATCCACATTACACAAAGAAAAAAAGATTAGTTAGATTAGTCGATGCGCAGAGCAACAAATAACGGGATCATCTAATTCATCTCCTCCTGGAATGCCTCCTGGTCGAAGCCATGATGGTCAAAAATGGCGCACATCTCTGCCTTGTCATGTTCTACTTCAAGTTCAAACATGTCACTCAGGTAACCGGCGTAACTAGTAGCGTGATGATGATCCCTTGCTGCAGACATTAGATGACTGAGGACATCCTATTGAATCTCCTCCTCCATATCCAAAGTTGGTTGGATAATAGGTTTTGGGTTCTCATTTGATGATCCCTCAAATACTGGAAGACCCATTTTGTGAAAGCGCCGAGAAAATACAAATAATCACCAACTTGTCATCCAAATTTAGAAATTTAGAAAGCTCCCATGCTCTGCAATTCCACTACCGAGGAGTATATAAAGAAAATAATCACCAACTTGCCAGCCGCAATAAATTTTGAAGGAATGTTTCACGTCATCTGGTAATTCAAGATGAAATTAATGAATATCGGTAAAGAAAAATTGCAGACATTGTAATGTCCTACATAACTTGGCTCCGAAGTCGAAAAGAAGAATAATAAATGTTGAATCAAAGCTCATATCTCCTAAAATTATCCTTTTTAATGTCTAATCAAAATCTTGGCCTGGATAATGGATAATCGTACCACTCAAGTTATGCAAACTACCAGCGTTGCCTCGGAACCACCATATCCTAGTTGCGATTTTAAATTTTGAACTGACAACTTGGCAGCCGCATTAAACTTTCGCGTAATGTCACTTGGCTCCGAAAAGAAAGATAATGAATATTTACGATTTTAATCAAAATCTTGTTGTCATTAAGTCTCATTAATTGTACTTCAGTGATCAGTGTCACTGCAACTTTGCGGCTAAGTTACGCAGACTGCCAACGTGGCCTCGGAACCCCCATATCTTACCTACGATCATAACTTTCGAAGTCATGTACACTGTCAACCTGTCCTTTGCATATCTTTGTGGCCTTCAACTGCAACCTACCAGCATAACCGTCGAAGTCACACACGTCATCAACCTGACCATTACGTATCTTTGTAACTGTCAGCATCGACCCTCCTTTTAGCCTGCCAAAACTACGCACACACCACACTGTTACCAGTCACCACAACTATTCGCCAATTTATATTTTTTATAATATTAATACTCTTTTATATTCACCAATTTATATTTATTATAATATAAATACTATTTTCTATTCGCCAATGCATTTTTTTTATAATATAAATGCTATTTTATATTCGCCAATTTATATTTTTGTAGTTATAAATACTGTTATATATTCGCCAAGATAGTCCCACCTACTTTTAGGGAGCATCAATGATTCGCCAATTCAGATTATCATTTTTTCTTTGAAAATAAAATAATTTCGCCAAAAAAAATAATTTCCCTTCTCACTTTCGCCACTTTTTTACACCTTTCTTAAAGGGGGGGGTTTCTTAAAGATTACCCTGGAAATCTCAAATTCACTCTTCATTTCTTTTCCAAACTTGTTACTCATAGCATCATTACCTCCAAACATAATTTCGTCAACAAAAACTTATACTATAAAAATGTCTTCATCATTACATATAAACTATAATTTTCTCTCTGCATTACCTCTTTTGAAACCAGGATGTAGTTAATACATGTCCAATCTAGCATACCAAGATTTAGGTGCTTGTTTCAAACCATATAGTGCCTTCTTTAATTTGAAAACCATGCCTTCATTACCTGATAGAGGAAATCCATCCGGTTTCTCAATGTAAACCTCTTCTTCTAAGTCACCATTAAGAAATTTTGACTTGACATCCATTTGATAGACCTTGAAATTATTAAATGTAGCATAGGATAAGAGTAACCTTACTGCCTCCAACCTCACAACTGGTGCAAAATTTTCCTCAAATTCAATTCCTTCTTGTTGTGAATATCCCTTGCATACCAATATGGCTTTGTTTTTTGTCACAACACCATCTTCATTCATCGTATTTTTGAATACCCTTTTTGTGCCAATAACATTCTTGTCTTTATGTCTGGGAACCAATTCCCTAGTGTTTTTCTTTTATATCTGATCCAATTATTCTTTCATTTCCTTGATCCATGACTCATCACTACATGCTTCATTAGGGGACTTTGGTTCAACCTGTGAAATCCAACAAACTACATCTCTGATCTGTGACCTTGTCCTAGTGCCTATTCTTTTGTCTCCAATTATCTGATCATGTGGATGATTCCTCACAATATATCTAGGTGTCCTAGACACTTCTATTTTCTCATACAGATTCATATATATGCCATTATCTATCACCAAAATGTATTGCAACTAATCCTGATCTTCTTGCTGACCTTTCTCTTCTTGATTTGGATTATGATTATTTTTAATTAGTTTTTCTTCACTCCTACACCAATTAGGGTCATTAGGATTAAACTCACAAGTTCTTTCTTGTACCTAAAACTTTTCATCAACCTTGACATTTAAACTTTCAATAATATTCCTTATTCTCAAATTATAATATCTAGAGGCCTTGCTTTTTATGGAATATCCAAGGAATATACCTTCATCACTCCTTACATAAAACTTCTCTATGCTATCATTCCTTTTGATATAACATTTACTACCAAAAATTCTAAAATAATTAACAGAAGTAGTATAACCATACCATACTCATAGGGTCTTACCAGTATCATCTCTGATCTAAACTCTATTCATTGTATACACTGTGGTGTTGACTACCTCTCTCTAATGCATGTGTGCAACTCTTCCTTCAATTAACATAGGCCTCACATCATCAAGAATAAACATGTTTCTTCTCTTAGATACACCATTTTGTTGTGGTGTCCTAGGTGCAGATGTCAACCTCAATATAACATGTTCTTTGCAAAAAGCATTAAATTAACCTTATGTGAATTCACCACCTCTACTTGATCTCAAGAATTTGATCCATAAACCTATCTTTGTTTATACTTTTTCCTTGAAGAACATGAATTTCTCAAAAGCCTCTGATTTCTCTCTAAGAAATCCTACCCACATCATTTTAGAATAATCATCAATAAAGAGTATGAAATAACCATCTCCAAAGTATGACCTGGTCTGAGTAGGTCCACAAAGGTCTGTATGGATGAAATCAAACTTGTTTTTGGCTGAAAAAGCCTTGCTGTGAAAGATAAATCTTGTTTGTTTTCCCATTACACATTCTCTACATGTGTTCGGTGGCTTCACAATCTTAGGTAAATATCTAATAGCATTGATGTTACTTGCCTTTACAATATTATCAAAATTTATGTGGAAAAGCCTTGTGCCACAACCAAATGTTATCAAATTTAGAAACAAAATAACTTACCTTAGTAGGGTGTAATTGAAATACATTACCTTTTTTGTTTGTACCATATGCAATCAGATCTCCTTTAGCACTTCTAATTTTACAATGTCCATCCTTTAATTGTAAATGATAACCCTTGTCTACCATTTGACCAACACTCAATAGATTATGTTTCAAAACATCAAAAAACAAAACATCATCATTATTGTAATCACCTAAAATTGGGCTAATAGAACCTAAGGCCCTATTTGCCCTAATTTGGGATAAACTTCTAATTGTGTTAATTAAATTCTTTATTATTAACATAATTCATAAAATTTGATAAAATCAATAAAACTTCATAAATCAAGCATTAATCATCAATAATTGAGCAAAAATTATATTGATTATCTCTAAGCCTAATTAAGTAAATCAATCTCATTAAATGTGTGGCTAGAGTAATTAATTAAAACAAATGAATAAAAGATTCAAAAATGACATGTCACCTCTCAAGCGGACAACAAAGACACTTTTGACTAATGAGAGCTCATCACATGGATCAAGTTTGGAGGCATCTCAACCATTCCTCATGGATGCATCTCATCCGTCCAAATTCCTAAGGTTCTATAAAAGATGAATTTTCAAACAAGGTTTATTGATAGTTAATTTGAATTCATACTTACATGCTACATATTTGATTTCATAGCTAATTAGAAAACACTTCAATTTTCTTAATGGTTAGTGAATCAATGTCTTTTATGAATGAATTTGATTTCTTAGTTGCATATTTGGTATTAGTCTCTCATTCTAACATGCATTGACATTGTTTAAGATCTAAATCTGAGAGTAAATTTAGATGATTACCATACTTCTGTTAGTTAGAGAGAAATATGATGATTTTTTTTAGTTTAATGGCTTTCAAGTACTTTAAATTTGATTTAAATTAACAAGTTACTTCTCTATTGAAGTGTTGTGTTGCAGATTCACATTTTCCACAAAATACACACACAAGTATTAGTTTTACCATCCAAAGTGATAGATCCTTTTCCAACAATAATCTTAGGATTATTGTCACCAAGTATGACAATGCCACCATCATATTTATTTAGATTAATAATTTTGTCCTTATCCCCTGTCATGTGTTGTGAGCACCCACTATCTATGATCCAATCAACTCTCTTCTCAACATGAGATACTAATGCTTTTTCTTCATGGATAGGTTATTCCTCTTTGATTGCCACAAATCCAAGTATATCATTTATATTATCATCCTCATTAAAAACACCATCATTAACATAATTTCATTCCTTATCCTTCATGTATTTCCCATACTTAGGTTTATGCTTAGGAACCCTAGTTGGACATCTAGAAGCAAAATGCCCAACTTTGATGCAATTACAACATTTTAGAGGTAATTTTCCTTCAAACTTACCTAGATCTTTCCTTTCTCTTCTTGTGATCATGGATAAGATCTTGTCATCCACACTATTTTATATCTTTTCAAAATTTTCCCACTTCTCAGCATATTCTCCTAGTTCTTCGTTATATTTTCGTGTTTTGTTAGAACCTACAAGACTTGATCCTGCATCTATGTCTCTATGTACAGTTGCCTTGAATGATGTCTCTACCTTTAGTAAGGCCTCCTTAAGCTCCATGTTCTCAAATGTTGTTAGTTTGGACACTAACATCTGTCTTGTAAAGTTATTTGTTAATGGAATGATCTCTTCTATAGCATGCACTTTAGTTCTGTAAGATGGTGTCAAAGATCTCAGTACCTTTGCAATGACTTCTTCTTCAGAGTAGGTTCCTCCATTATTCCTCATTCCCATCGCACATTCAGTAACCCTATGAACAAATATCCTTATTATCTCATCTTATTTTATATGAAGTAATTCCATCCTCACTCTCCAATTCTGTAGTTTGGATATTTTAGTATATGTATCTCCTTCATACAATGCTATCAATCTTTCCCATATATCACGTGCTCTGTCCAAATCTCTGATCTAAGAAAATTCACCTTCTGATAATGAACTTATGAATGTTTCTCTAGCTATCATGTTGTACTAAAATAGTTTTTTTCCTTCATCAATTTTATTAGAGTCTTCCAACACATCTTCAGCCTTGAGTTTGACATCTTTCTTAGTTATTAACCAGTAATCCAATCCCAAACAAAAAAAATGTGGCTTCATCTTGTCCTTACATACATCAAATTTTTCTGCATCAAACTACAGACTCTCTTTCTTGAAGTAAGACATCTTTGATCTTTTTACCCAAGTGGTCAAGCTTTCTCTCTGAGAACCAACAACTCTGATACCAATTGCTAGAATAATAATGTCCCAATCAACTAAGAAGGGGGGGATGAATCAGTTGATTCCAAACTTATTAAACTTTAGTCCAATAATAACATGATGCTCAATTGAATGTAAAACAACCATAACACAATAACAACAATATTTGTTCTCGAGAAAAACCTTGTTAAGGGAAAAACCCCAGTGGGAATGATGCCCACAAATCAGTACTATGAGTATAGTAACCCGGTAAAGAGTTATAGACCTATTAGGACCTGATTATTAAAATAGTACAATCCTTGTTAAAGGAAAAACCCTATTAGGAGTAAAAAACCTATTAAAGGTAATACAATTGGTCACAGACTGAAATACAAGAGAAGGTTACATCCACCCTCAAGACTCGTTGTCTTAGATTTAAAGAGATATCATCATGAATACCTAAATTGGATTCTAGCACATTCACTTCTAGGCTAGTTCCAACCTTGCTCCTTAATTCACAATCCTCTTCTCTACATAAACAATCCTTCTAGTCCAAAAGCTCGCATAATCATCCACATACCTCATACATTTTCAACTACAAGGAAATAATTCCTTATATACAAGTTACAAACATAATTCCTAGGTCATCCATTATAGAACCTATCCTATAAAAAAAACATTTCATAGACCCATGCGAGGATAAATACAACATCCTTAACAATATTACAACAATTAAAAATCCTGAAATAGTCGGCCACAACATTGATCCATGCTTAACTATTCAAGGACACACTACCACTCTTGGGTCGACTTCCAAATAAATCTTCACTAGATTATACACCATAGATGATGTCATAAATCACACTAGTATGTTGTGATCACATAGTAGACTCTCCTATGTGTCCTCTATCATTCCCCAAAATTGCAAGGTTTAATTAGTCTTCACCAATTCATCCATAATTGGATAAAATGAGCATATAAACATATGCAAACACAACCGTGAATAGTAAATATGTTAGGCTACAAAAATCTCAATTCACAGGAGCTAAGTCTTCATACACTTTCCATATAATTCTCTGTAACCTGTCTATCCAGTATGTCTGCAACTCTAGGATTCCCTTACTGAAACATATGTTGACATCAATGACAAAATAATTAATGCCAACATCATAGACTATAACAATTTCAACAACTATGTGCCTACCACCTTATCCCACTAGGACTAGGGTCAGTTATGTGCCTCAATCTAGTCTTAGAGGGATAGATTATAGGTTAGGATAACTAGAAGAGCATTATGTACACAATCTCAGACCTTGGGATGAGAAAGATCAATTAATTAGAGGGTACAAAATCAAGTTCACTAAAGTGATAGATTAGAGACAATGTAAATGTATGAGGATACATTTTAAGACACTACATTTAGCTACCAACTTAGTGGGAGTATGAAATTATAGTCATATTCTCGGTAAAGTATATGATAGCATCAAAATAATTTCACCAAGACACAAGAGAGACAATAAGATGATAAGCTCTTAAGGACTTATGATCTCATCTATCATAAATGTCAAGATAATAGGAGCAATATGATAAACACAAGTTACATTACATGGAGCATAAAAGTGGAAAGAAGAGAATATAGCATCACTTCTCGAGATAGTAAGATGATACTTACTATGAGCCACATGAGAAAGAGAGAGACAAGAGACATGATTTTTTGGCCTACTAAGATTATCCTTACTATGAGTGATGTAAACAATACAAGTGTCAAACTAGTCTAGCAAGGCTTTTTTTATGTTAGTTGATTCTAGAGATTACAATGCAAAACCTCAATTTTTCAAATGACCTTGAAAAAAAGTGACTAAAAAATAGGTGTTGAAACATGCATCAAACACAAAAATTTCAAAAAAAACCTCTAATTGAAAAGTAATTTAAAATCTCAACTGCAAGTTGCACTATGCACCAAACATAATGTATCATGGTGTGTGGTCAAAGTGTACAAACCAAAATTAGTGTTATGTGCACAAAGTGTAAATGTATCATGGTGTGTGGTCAAAGTGTACAAACCAAACTTAGTGTTATGTGCACAAAGTGTAAATATATACTAGCGTACACATCCCCTTGTTAAAAAAATTATGTATGCCTCACTGGGAGAAATTTCTTTTAAGGTAGAATACATGCATCGAAAATCAAGCATGGCATCTCAATGAAATTCCTCCAAACATAAGAAAATAAAAGAATGATAATCATAAAATACAAAGAATTACTTAAGGGATCTACTATCTAGGGTCAGTATGTGCATATACCAAGTTATATATATCAAGTATGATTTTATTGAATTGATCACATCTCCCTAAGGTAGTGGAACTACATGTGTGTGTGAAAATTGTACCTAGCTATGGACACAACACTTCAGTAAAACATTAGAGGTTAGCCAAAATTGAAATCTTGCAAGTAATTGAAACTAAGCTAACCAGGCGATTTACTGCCTTCTAGTAGATGCGAGTTTGTATTCTTAGATCAGACCGAGATCAGTGACAATGAAACACCTAAATGAAGGATTTAATGCTAAAAGATGAATGTAGAATGAATGCAAATTAATCTATATTTTTGTATTTTCTATGCAATTAGGATGAAAAAATGATATGAAACTAGTCTAGAATGTATTGAAATTGATATGAAGATTTAATCTAAGAATGATATGCTATGAATGAATGCTATGAACCCTAAAAAACAATAACAAAAATCTCACAATCACCTTGTGTGCAAGAGCTTGATTCTTCAAATGTCAATTCGCTAGAGTGATTGTGCAAATTTGAGAGATATCGATTGATTGAAAGCTTGAGGGATGTAAGATGAATTGTGAAGAGCTGAGCCTTGTTTTTATATAAATACAGGGCTTGAGGATGCATTGAGAAAAACCATAAATCACTCTTGATAAACTCAAGTTGTTTTTTGAGTTAACAAGAAATTAAGAATAAATAAACTCGTAAAATCATGCAAAAGCAGTTTTTATCTCAAAATAGATATTTAGTTCTCTTTTTCAACTCATCATCAGATGTTGAGTTTAAATTTAAAATTGATTGTTGATTTCTGGTTGCCTGCTTTTCTGATTGTGCATGATTTAATTATAAATTAATTTAATAAATAAAGTGATTTATTTTCAACTTAACTGATTTTAAATTAAAATAATTGATATATGGGTTAATCAATTATTAAATCAAACTTTATTCCAATTAAATCATTAAATTTGACAACTTTGATTTTAGATCAATTAAATAAATATTCAATTGATTGTTTGTAGGAATTTTGATTTATTGTAAAAATAAAAACAATATTAATTAGGAATAACTGCAATTAAATCTAATTAAATAATTAAGTGGCATAATTAAATTAATTAATTAAATATTTATCATATTCAATTAATCAACTTTAGGATAAATAATGACATTTATCGCCAAATAATATTCAATTAAATATTTTTATGATAAATTAGGAATATTCAAGGAATATTCCCTGATGCAGAATTAAGATAATCAATTAGGTCTTTGATAAATTGATGTGCAGATGTGCCTTAGGTTAGGACTTTGATGTCGATTTCATTCGATTTGAGGATGTAGGAGGTTAATGAACCTATAGCCCATTTTTGGGGTATTACATTTTGCCCCTCTTTGAATTATTGTGCGAAGCGCAATGGTGCAAAGATTAGTCTGTGTTTGATAAAGATGTATGAAACTGATTTGAAAGATTAACCGATTCTGAGATAGAAACTGATTGAAAGATTTGAAGATGTTAGGTCCTGATTGACTAAAGATAATGTTAACTATAGCAACAATGAACCGGTGATTACGAAAAAGTATCAAAACGCCTGATTTTGAACCTTATGATTACGAAGAAGTGAGTGACCTGATTCTAGACCTAATTGTCCAAAGGAACCGTAATTGGTATCACATATGAATCCTTCAGTTATGAAGAACCAAGGAAATAACACTAATGAATCGATGGTTACAAAAAACTGATACAGTTTACAAGATAGATTAGGATACCAGATTGATATGGATCTCGACGAATCTAATATGCCCCAAGCAATGAGGACTTTTGATGAATCAACAACTAGACATGGTTGTTGTCTTGATTACTGAGGAAAGATTTGATTTACAGAATAAGATTTATAGACTTGAATGATGTGCAATACCATTCCCCCTTCGAGATAAAAATTGAAATGTGACAAGAAAATTCAACGTTAAATGGTTTAGAAGTACGCTAATTGATTTAAGAAGTTATACACATTCGAGAATGCGTTTTGCATCATTTGGAGGTCCATAAGACAAAGTTTGACTAGGTTTGACCATGAGTTGACCATGGTTGACCAAGTTGAAATTTCAATAGTTTGATGTGAGATAATTAATTAAGTTGAAAAATGGATTTCTTTGATGTTTAGAAGGTTGATTATGCAAGTAGTTAATAATATAAACGATCTCAGATTTTGATTTTGATCCCGAAAATGGATTCTACTTACTGTTTCGTTGGAGGGACCTTCATACAACGCTCATTCCTTGTGTCATGTTTAGCATTTTTGTTTTTGAAGAATCGTTTAAGTGTTCAAGCAATTTGTGAGACCATGCAAACATGCAAAATGTAAAGTGACATGCAAAATGAAATGCAAACCTAATACCTAGGACCTAGTCACTGATCATGTGTCGGTCATTTTCATCATTGAATTTTTATTAGGTAACTGGATAAATCAATACAACATCCACTAGTTATAAAACCATGAACATATGAATATTGATTTTTGCGCCAAAGTCAATACAGTGCCCACTGGTTAGACAACCATGGACATATGAATATTGATTTTATTTCCAGAATGTCAGATTAGATACAAGCACCAAGGCACAAATGATAAGATGATCTGAATATCATATCCACTTTGATATAGCAATTGGTATAAGCATCAAAACATAGACATCGTGATGACCTGAATATGCATTGTGTACAAACACATCAAGCAATCAAGAGATCATTCTAAATGTTAATTACCTGTAGTGACCCTTTATCATTCACATCCTTGGGTAAGATTGTTTTCACAATAGGAGTAAGAACTCACTCAAAAAGACAATAGTTAGATCAAACTTCCTTGAATTTTTTGGTTATCAATGGTCGAGGTATGCATGGTCATCCAATATGAGATGAAGGCTCTTACAGACAGACACCATTTCAATCCAGAATTTCCAAAGTTGTTAGATTTTCACATACAAGCAAAAAATAAAGAGAAGATTATGCCCCTAGTCATCACTCTCTAAATCCTATAAAGGACATCATCAAAGAGCTCGAAAGGACACAATATGCAAAAATCTCAATGTGAATCAGTAAGCATACAAGGAGATAAAAGCATGAAGTACATATTGTTTTCAGTTTGTGTTGATGTTTGTGTTGTTGTAGATGCAAAATCCTTTCTAGAGAGGAGACTGACTGACTGACTCGAATGAAGCTTCAAAGGACTCTGACTAGATATGACACATCTAAAGCATACTAGAGACCATAGGATATGACATTGATAGCCCTCAAGTGTTAAGCACTGATAGGATACAGACGCTTTTGCTAATGGTGTACAGACCAACTTTATTGAAAATAGGAATACGAAAACAAACCAAGAGATATGTACAAACTAAAGCAAGACTAAAAGCTGGGAAAGACCAAGATTGCGCTGATAGATGGAGCATTTTGAACAAGTGGCACCCATTTGCTGGGTTTTCACCATCTTGGCAGAGATTCTATTTTTGCTACCAAGGCGCCTGTTTCCAGGTTTTCACCAAGGCACTTTTTCTTTTTCTCATTTTTTTTGTATTTTTTAATTTTTTAAATTTTTTTGTACTTTTGATATTTTTTTTATTTTTTTTGTGAATCATCAAGGCACCTATTGCTAGGTTTTCACCAGGATGTTCATTTTTCAGGACTTCTTCCAATTTTTTTTAAAAAATTCAAGATAGTTTACCATAGACTCAATGCCTTAGGCATAGAATTTCTTCAGATGGAGAACATTAATTGATTCTTGAAGCTATTCTCCATCAATCATTGAGATTTAATAGGCTCTAAAGCCAAAAGTAGCTATGATTATAAAGGGACCTAGCCAGTTGGGTTCAAACTTCCCCTTGCATTCTCTATGTGATTGATTTTTAGAATTCTCTCTCAAGACTAGATCGCCAACCTGAAATTCTCTCTGTCTCACTTTCTTTTTGTAGCCTCTAGACATTCTTCTCTTATATACTCTAAGATGATCATATGTTGCTTGTCTGTGCTCATCTAGTAGTTCAATTTCTTGCAACCTAGACACTTTGTAGTCATCATCAGTTACTAGACCATGCATTCTAATTCTTAGTGATGGGATTTCAACCTCAATAGGTAGTACCGCTTCAGACCCATAAACTAAAGTGAATGGTGTAGCCCCAGTGGGCATTTTGATACTTTTTTTGTAGGCCTAGAGAGCTGGATTGATCATGAGATGCCAGTCTCTTCCAATTTTATTAACTGTACGGTGCAATATTTTCAATAGATTCTTGTTTGAAGCCTCTGCTTGTCCATTCCCTTGAGGATAGTAGATAGATGACCAATGTTGTGTAATATTGAATTTAGCACATAAATCATCTAAGTCTCTGTTCTTGAATTGTCCACCATTATTTGTGACTATAGAATGTGGAATACCATACCAACATATGATGTAGTTCAAGATGAACACAGAAATTTGCTTCCCAGTCGCCTAAGTTAAAGGGACTGCTTCTACCCATTTTGTGAAATAATTTATAGCTGTGATTATATGGGTATGTCCATTAGAAGAATGAGGATGTATGGATCCTATAAGATCAAATGCCCATTAGTGAAAAGGCCATTGTGTAGTGAAGGGAATTAGATCTCTCCCTGGTGCATGAATTAAGTTACCATGTACTTGGCACTTTTGACAGTTCTTAGCAAACTTGATAGCCTCTTTCTCCATTTCAGGCCAATAGTACCCATCCCTAATAAGTTTTTGAGCTAGTGTTAAACTGTTCGAATGTGACCCACATATACCTTTGTGGACTTCCTCTAATGAACATTGAGACTCTTCCCATTCTAAACATCTAAGTAGTGTACCATCTAGACCTCATTTGTACAGATCATGACCAATGATGACATACCAGGATGCATTGTGAATAAGGTATCTTTTCTCATGGCGGTTAAAGGTATCAAGAATTATTTGGTCTTGGAGATAGGAGAAAAGGTTTTTATATCTAGATGAATCATGACCAACAATAGTGCAGATCATGTGGGTTTTAGGGGAATCATATGCAGGATAAGATAGTTCTTCCACCAAGAACTCGTAGTGTAGCTCATGTTCAGGCTACTGTAATAAAGTAGAGAGCGTTTCCATAGCATCAACAACCTTGTTCTCCATTCTAGGAATTTTCTCAAAGGTGATAGATATGAAATATTTCTTTATATCATCTACCATTCTCTTGTATGGGATTAGCTTTCCATCTTTCGTTTAGTACACATCATTGACTTGATGTATCACAAGTTGTGAGTCTCCATGAATGTGTAACTCTGTCACTCTCCATTCAATTGTTATCTTCATGCCATTAAGAAGGGCTTCATATTCAACAATATTGTTTGTACAAGGAAACTTGATTTTGAATGCCTTAGGAATTGAGTATCCTTGAGGAGTGATGTACAATATGCTTGCTCCTAATCCATTCTATGTATAGGAGCCGTCAAAGAATAACTTCCATGATCTAGAAGACAGGCTCATGATAGAGGAATCTAGAAACTCCATTTGCATTGGTGTATCATCAAACAATGGTGCTTCAGCCAATTAATCAACAATTACCTATCCTTTAATATATTTTCTTTCAACATATTCAATGTCAAATTCACTTAAGAGCATGACCCATTTGGCTAATCTACCTGTGAGGGTAGCTTTGCTTAGTAGGTACTTTAGTGGATCAATCTTAGCTACCAAATGTGTGGTATGAGCTAACATGTAATGTCTCAATTTTTGTGATTCAAAGATCACAACTAGACAAGGTTTCTCAATCATTGAATAGTTCTTTTCATATGCCACCAATGTTCTACTGATATAGTATATAGCTCTTTCCTTCTTGTTCTCATCATGTTGTGCAAGCAATGCCCCCAGTGATGTATATGTGGTGGATACATATAAGATCAATGGCTTCCCTTGTATAGGAGGCATCAAAATAGGAGGATTTGATAGATATTTCTTGATATGGCTAAAGTTCTTTTCACATTCCTCATTCTATGCAAAGGTCACACCTTTATGTAATGTATTTGTGAAAGGTTGTGATATGTCTGCTAGCTAAGATATGAAGCATCTAATAGATTGTACTCTCCCTTGTAATGTTCTCATTTGACTAATATTCTTGGGAGGTTACATCTCCATGATGGCTTTAACTTTTGCTGGATCTACTTCAATTCCTTTCTTTGAAAGAATGTAGCCTAGGAGCTTTCCAGAAGTAACACCAAAAGCACACTTCTTAGGGTTCAGTCTGAGACTAAACTTATCGATTCGATCTAGTATTTTGCTCAAATAATTTATATGTTTAGCTCTTATCATAGATTTTGCTAAGGTATCATCAACATAATCCTCCATAGTTCGATGCATCATGTCATGAAAAATAGATGTCATCACTCTTTGATATGTAGCACCAGCATTCTTAAGCCCAAATGGCATGACATTCCAACAAAAGGTACTTGGACGCACATGTGAAAGAAGTTTTATCTTGATCCTCAGGAGCAATTTTTATTTGATTATATGCAGAGAAACCATCCATTAAAGAATACATCTCAAAACCCGCAGTCATGTCCACTATCATATCAATGTTAGGTAGTGGAAAATCATCCTTTGGGCATGCTTTATTCACATCTCTAAAGTCTGTGCATACTCTGATTGATTTATCTAGTTTAGAAAAAGGTACAATATTTGAGATCTATTCAACATAGTTAATAACATAGATGAATCCGACTTTTAGTAGTTTCTCTAATTCAGCTTTGACCAAGAGTGCAACATGTGGATGCATCTTTCTTAATTTTTGCTTAATAGGTTTGACCCCTGGAGCTATAGATAAATGGTGCATTATAAGATCAGGATCCAACCTTGGCATATCTAAATATTTCCATGCAAAGTTGATCTTCTTTTATGTTAAGAATATGGTAAATTTTTTCTTTTCTTCTTCTAATAAGGATTGTGCTACATGGATTAACTATGGTTCTTCTATTGTTCCCAAGTTGATAGATTGAGTGGGCTCAATTAGAATTGGAGATCTATCCTGTAAATGACTCGGAAGGGCATCAAATATCTCATCCTTAGGTGCCTCAGAGAGGTTTTCACCTTTGAATATGTCTTTTATTTTTACTTTTGTAGGTTCTGAGACTGCCACAAAGTGGTTTTCACCCTCATAACTCCTTTTCTTTTTATTTTTATTCTTTTTTTTTTACTAAGATGCTTAATATCTGACTTCGTCATGCTAACGCTCAGTTCACTGATGGAAGTCCTCATAGGCTCAACTGCATTAGGTAGCAAGCAAGGGCATGGTCATTCAGGAAAGTATAGATACCTTGGCTTGGATTTATGGAAGTTTGGTCAAGAAGTTCAAGATGTTGGATAGTCAGAGTGGGAAAGGATTGGGAAATAGTGTTTATGGATATGGATCTTTCATCATTGGTCCTAACCTGACTCTCGAGTTCAAAGGTTATATTACAACTTAAGACGTTCAATTCATGAATAGGATCAATGTCATTGTAAGATTCCACTTTAGCCATCAGTGGATCAAACTTGTTAAGTTTATTATTTTGCCCTAGACTTACATTGGGTTTAGGCACATATTGGTAAATAACATCAATATGTTTCTCTGTGATAAGTTCATCTTCTTCTGGAATGGTTCCCCATTCATAGTCATTAGATTCTTCATCTATGCCTCTAGGAAATTTAAGAACATGAGTAAAGTCAGGATGGATACCCCAGGAAGGGTTACCCTTAGATTTTGATTTGAATTCATACTCATGGGAATCTATTTTCAAATGACTACCACCTTCCTCTTTGTCTATTTGATTTCCTTTGAGATCAGCTGGTTCTTGTGGTGCAACTATCTCTTGTTCTGTAGTAGGTTCTTGTGTTTCTACTACATTGATTATTTTTACTGGATCATCTTCAGCTTCAAGGAGGTCTTTTATTTCTTTAGGCAAACACTCATAATGAATGAGCTCCTATGTGGTGTCTGAATCATCACTATTAGATTGTTGTTTTGTTTCCTCTATTGGTTCAATATGTTCTAAGACTTGTGGGGAGTTCTTGCTAAGATAGAAAGGCTTCTTCTTATATCCTAGACCTATTTTATTCTTGTTTGTTTGGCCACAATGGTCAAGAGGTGATAGAAGACCTTTACCATATAGTCCTAAAGGTCATTTTCCTATATATCCCATTTTTGTGATCAATTTGTCCCCTGGGCCATATGACTTAGAAGGGATCCTTGATGTTTTAGAGTCACATATTTGAACAATTTGAGATTCAGGTTCATCTTTGTATAGCCATGCAAGCACAACTTCATCCTCTTCAAAATCTTGTTTGGACACTTTTTCTACAACAAAATTTCCTTTATATGCCTCAAGAGGTTCTTTAGACTCCAGTTTGGACTATTTTAGATTTTGCCCATAGGACTTAGGCGAGATAGGGAGAGATGTCAAAGTTAAGACTGGCTCTATAGTATATTCTCCCATACCATTTTCTTTGATTGTGACCTCTTTTGCATTGTCTTCCATCTTGGATGTGGACGCTACTTCTGTTTGCTTAGTGGAAGATTCCCTGTTATTAGGAACAAGTTTATCTGCACTTTCTTTCAATGCATTGCAAGTTGTAGATACGTTAGCTGGAATGGTCACCTCTACCCCTTCATAAGGAAATTTCAAACACTGATGGTACATAGAAGGAATAGCTTTCATTTCATGTATCTAGGGTCTCCCTAGAAGGATGTTGTAAGCCAAAGGTAGATCAAGAACTTGACATGTAGTATCTCTGATGACTGGACCTGTTTTGATAGGTAGGACAATTATGCCCTTGGAAGATCTTTCTTGCTCATCATATGCTTTGATAGTTATCTTCTTTCTAAGATCGATGGCCATTTATGAAAATCCTAGTTGTGTAATCAAGCTGAAAGAACAAATGTTGAGACCAGCACCTCCATCTATCAACACGCGTTTGACATGATGGTTTTGGATCAAGACTTCAATATGCAAGGGCTGGTTATGTGGATGACTCAAGGAGTTATCATCTTCCTCTGAAAAGGATATATACTATGGAGATGTCAGATGACCAACCATAGTCTGGAATCTATCTAAATCAAGGTTATCAGGAACATTAGATCTGAGCAAAGCTTTGTCTAGAATGGCTCTATGAGCTGGAGATATTCGAAGCAACTCAAACATGGAGATTTTTGCATTTATATGCTAGAGTTTTTGGACAATAATGTATGATGTAGGCCTCATGTCTTTAGGATTTGAAGATTTAGATGTAGCCTTCTGTTTAGAAGCAGATGAAAGATTAAAAGGCATCTTAAGGACATTGGATGAATTTGGGATTTGTCCTTGCAGATGCGCCTAAGCTTGTGATCGAGTAACTGCATTAGCTGATTGATTTTCTCTATCTTTTCTTACAATTGTGATGACATTGCAACGCTCAGATAGGCATGGTTCAACCATATTTATGAAAACATTGTTTCCAGAGTAGGCATAATTGACTTTAGCACCCATATTAGGCTAAGAAGATGAATCTCCTTGATTATGTTTCGAAAATGGTTCCGTGAATGTTGTATGATCATTATTTCTCTTATGATTGTCAACCACGATTTCTCCATTATCAATTCTATCTTGGATAATGGGTTTCAAGAGGATGCAGTTATTAGTCTTATGACCCTTATTGTGATGGAAGTCACAGAAATCATTCCCTCTCCACCATTTTGGTTTAGGTTCAAGATCAAAAACTTTTATCTCAGGCAAGGAGATGATGTTGTTCGCCAACAGAGTTTTCATAGTAGATTCCAAGGACTCTCCAAGAGGAGTAAACTTGCATTTAGGATCTGAAGCCCAAGGTTTATAATCAGATGACTTTTTGTTGGACTCTGTTATTTTTTATTCGAAAGCTTTTATGGCTTGGGTTCCAACAGTGAGATTGAAAGAGGGTGCCTTGGATGGGGCACATATAGCATCAACAACACCATCAGTGACAATGCCTTTATTCTTATTCCAATTTTTGATCTTGTCCTTAGAACTAGATCCAGATTCATACTTGTCCTTTTGAAGTGTGATGTCTCCTTTTTTCACAAGTACTTTCTCAATTTTGATCACATTATCTACCATCTTATCAAAGGATGTATGATTTTGCATTTGTAAAGGGTAGTTGATTTCTGGAACAAGATTATTGATGAAGATTTCCAGTTTCTCAGGTTCTGGAATGGGTCTAGCATATAGAGAAAATTTCTTCCTCCATCTTTTGAGAAATGTTAGGAATGGTTCTCTTCGATATTGTTTTAGATTGGAGATGTCGATCATGGTGACTGGATGTTGGATATTGTAGGAGTATTGCTGATAGAATAATTTGATTAACTCCTCAAAATTTTTGAGAGTTGGAGGCATCCTAGAGAACCAATGAATGGTTGTTCCTCCCAGAGATCAAGGGAAAAGATGCATTAAGTAGGTTGGCTCATGCATGAACTCCATAGATTGAGTACAGAATTCTCTGACATGATCTTGAAGATCAGAGTTTCCATCATACTTATCGTATTTAGGCATTTCCACTCTCTTTGGGAATGGTGGCATGTACAAGTCCTTATCAAATGGAAAAGGGCATAGGGCCTCCATGGATAACTCCTTAGGTTCCTTTTCTTTTTCTAGTTTGTTGAGCTTGACTTGCATGGAATGCATCTATTTCATCATAGTCGTGATAGGGTTTCTTCCTCATGCGTAATGATTTCTTCAACATTAAAGTTTTGAGGAAGCTTAGCTCCTTGATGAGCTAACTCTAGAAAGTATGCCTCTCTGTCTTCTTTCAAGAAATGCTTCATCATTCTTTTGAAGTTATCATCATTTTGATATTGGGCAATTTCAGAAGGTGTAGCTTCCTGATCCGCACCATGTTGGGAATGAGGTCCTTGAGACCCGTGGTTTGTCCCTCCTTGAGACATGTTAGGATTTTTAGGACTCCCTGGGATAGATTGATGTGGATTTTGTTGATTACCTCCGTGAGTTGATGAAGGGGGGGTATGTAACCAATTTTCAATCAAAAATTGCCAAGACCGTCATCTTCGTAAAGACCTGAATTGTAGAGTTGCTCGAGGGTTGGAACCACATGAGTAGACAAAGGTACAGTATTGGGTGCTTCTCCAAATTTCTTGTGTGAGGAAGCTCTAGTTTCCACCATTAACCTTAGGTGAAGCAAGAGAGCAAGATGAAGACGACTGAAGAATGGCTTGATTCAAGAAGATCAAATGATGCAACCTTGTCAAGATTGGATTGATTGAAGATTAGATTGGATGTAAATGCAAGATATTGTGCCCTAGTAGTATGGGTAGACACCCAAAAGATAGCAGACATGAGCTCACAACACTTAGCCATTTTTGTATGGAGACAAAATTTGAAGATAATTTTGACAAGGTTTTGATAAGGTTTTGACACAGGATGAAAAAGACTCAAATTGATAAATCAGAAGGATAAATCAGACTCAAGAGACCACTTTAGGAAAATGAATGGATTTGTTATAGTTTCTACTCTATTCCTAACACAATGATTTGTTTGACAGAATCTAGAAGTAGGTTGTAAAAATTGGACTTTTGGCAATTTTGATAATTTTCTAGCAATTTTTCAAAAATTCTCATACAACTTTCTACAGGCTCATACGACAGTGGGTATGCTCTGAAATGACAATTAAAAAAACTCGTACGACAATTGCAAAGCTCGCACGATAGTTGATAGCAAATTTTGACTTTTTGTTTGTGATTTTTAACAAAGCTCGTATGACAATATACAAGCTTGCATACGAAAATATAGGGGTTCTGAAACGACAATGGTCAAAACTCGTATGAATTTCTGACCCTATGGGATTACTTTTGACTCCAGAAAGGAATTTTGCTTCAGATTTTGCAATTTTTTAGTTTTTCAGAATTAGTGTGTTTGCAAAATTGTCTGTTCAGATTTGAAGATTATTCCAGGATCATTTGTTTCCAATAACCAAATAGATAAACAAGCACGCAGAACAGAAGGCAAGTGATTTCAAGAATGTCTAAAAATAGTGAACAAGGGACAAAGCAACCCTGCACATGAACAATCAAGTGACTAAATGTGCTAATCCCTAAGAGTGCTAATTGTGTATGTTCCAAAAAGTTTTTCAATAACACACATATTCCTAGAAAATGAAAATTTGGCCTCACTAGGGTTTGTAGTAATGGTCTAACTCTGCAACTTTTGTGATCTCAAGAGGGCGAACTCCAATCCAGGTGCACCAGGGTTTTGACATAGTCTGAGAATTTAATCAATCAAGAGCTGCTAGGGAGATCTGACAGCTCAACAAGAGACCACATCTGTGAAGATTTCCTCCACAAGGACATTTATATAGCGGTTGTTGCTACCATGGTGAAAATGGCTATTACCACTTAAGGTTCCATCCATGTGGTTGACCCAATTAAGGGAATGTCCACTATGGTTAACCCTCTCTAAAGGTGACTCACAAAAGATACCACAGGGGGACTAGATCAGATTCAAGGATCTGGGTTTCTGGTACTATCCAAAAAAGAAGTAGAGCATAATCCCCTAGCCTCTTCACTTCACCAAAATAAAGCAGATAGATTAATCTGACACACTAAGACTGAAATTATCTCACAAAGATCTATGATGTCAACTACTTATGGTCTATCAATCTCTCTAGAGAGAGAATGTATCGATCAAAAAGTTGAAGACTCACAAATCTAGTAGAATGCAAGACAATCTCAGTATCCTCCCTACCTACAAGGGGATCCTTCATCAAGAAGAGCTTCGCATTCGTGAACAAGCGAAATAAGCCCACTCTCTCAAGATCATCCACAAATAGTGTTCATAGGGCCTATTTACTATGTGTAACAGATATGCAGAAAACAAATCTATGTTCATTTTATAGCCCAAAATGAAGTCTGTGATATGAAAGCAAGAAAAGTCACACAAGCTTGACACGTGAGAGTTCGTTTTATGTCCAAATCAAAGTGTTATCAGATTGAGAAGAATACATGAGTTCCTTGCAATGCGCTTAGTAGATTTTACCTGTTCTAGCAATTTAGTTACACTTTTCCCAATCAAAATCAACAAAGATCAATCAAAAACAGTAGAGTTCAATTGTTAGGGTTAGCTGTTAGTCCAAATCTGGAAATCAAGTATGAAAAATTGCCTAAAATTTTGAAATGACAATTGAATCCTTGTACCAAAACTCGTACAATAGTGGGTTACCTCCCAGACAATAGTTTGAAAACTCGTATGACAGTGGGTATCTTACCAAATGACAATGTAGCTCTCAAATGATGATCTACAGTTGCTGAAATGAGCCTCAAAAATGCTAAAATTCGTACGACACCCAGAAGATCATGGCATGAGTTTCTGACAAAACTCGTACGAAAATTGTACGGACAGAGAATAAAATCGCAAGATTGACCAGAAAATGATAGAAATTGATATAGAAGAAATGGAAACCCGTTTCAGGGCCCCACGGTGGGTGCCAAAAATGTGTGTGTGAAAATTGTACCTAGCTGTGGACACAACACTTCAATAAAACATTAGAGGTTAGCCAAAATCAAAATCTTGCAAGTAATTGAAACTAAGCTAACCAGGCGATTTACTGCCTTCTAGTAGATGTGAGTTTGTATTCTCAAATTAGACCGAAATCAATGACAATGCAACACCTAAGCGAAGGATTTAATGCTAAAAGATGAATGTAGAATGAATGCAAATTAATCTATATTTTTGTATTTTCTATGCAATTAGGATGAAAAACTGATATAAAACTAGTCTAGAATGTATTGAAATTGATATGCAGATTTAATCTAAGAATGATATGCTATGAATGAATGCTATGAACCCTTAAAAACAATAACAAAAATCTCACAATCACCTTGTGTGCAAGAGCTTGATTCTTCAGATGTCAATTCGCCAGAGTGATTATGCAAATTCGAGAGATATCAATTGATTGAAAGCTTGAGGGATGTAAGATGAATTGTGAAGAGTTGAACCTTGTTTTTATATAAATCCAGGGCTTGAGGATGCATTGATAAAAACCATAAATCACTCTTGATAAACTCAGGTTGATTTTTGAGTTTACAAGAAATTAAGAATAAATAAACTCGTAAAATCATGCAAAAGCAGTTTTTATCTCAAAATAGAGCTTTAGTTCTCTTTTTCAACTCATCATCAGATGTTGAGTTTAAATTTAAAATTGATTGTTGATTTCTAGTTGCCTTCTTTTCTGATTGTGCGTGATTTAATTATAAATTAATTTAATAAATAAAGTGATTTATTTTCAACTTAAGTAATTTTAAATTAAAACAATTGATTTATGGGTTAATCAATTATTAAATCAAACTTTATTCCAATTAAATCATTAAATTTGACAACTTTGATTTTAAATCAATTAAATAAATATTCAATTGATTGTTTGTAGGAATTTTGATTTATTGTAAAAATAAAAACAATATTAATTAGGAATAACTGCAATTAAATCTAATTAAATAATTAAGTGGCAGAATTAAATTAATTAATTAAATATTTATCATATTCAATTAATCAACTTTAGGATAAATAATGACATTTATCGTCAAATAATATTCAATTAAAAATAATTATGATAAATTAGGAATATTCCCTAATGTAGAATTAAGATAATCAATTAGGTTTTTGATAAATTGATGTGCAGATGTGCCTTAGGTTAGGACTTTGATGTCAATTTCATTCGATTTGAGGATGTAGGAGGTTAATGAACCTATAGCCCATTTTTGGGGTATTACACTACACACACTATGGAAGAAATCACATAAGATGAAAAAATACAAGCATTTTTGGGTCAACATGATATCAACACTTTACATCATCCCCAACTAGACAATAAAAGAGCACATTTATGGCACAACATGTATACACCATATAGAATAATGGATATAAAGAAAGTAATATCACAATAGGTTTGGTCCCTTTGTTTCCTTGTGCCAACATATCAAAAAGGGTCATACAAGGAAAGCTTAACAAAATACAAAGACCCACCAAGAATCACATCATGAGGAACACATTGAAAATAAGAAAATACACAAAATATTCCACTATACAATGAGCTACTCTAAATCATCCATCCCCAAATCTTTCTCAACACTTTCCTGAGAAGGAAAAAGAGCTACCAAAGGAGAAACAATAAGCATGGTTGATGGAGCTATCATAAGTGATAAACAAGGACTATGCTCTAATGATTAATTTTTTATGCATGTCACTTGGATCTAGGTTCAAACATTGATGATAACTCATGATTAATCTCAATGAATTCATGCATATCATTAATCTTCAACATTATTATCAACATAATCATCCAAATTAATCACAATAGGATACATCACATGTATTGGAGATGAAGAATAATCATTATTCTTAGTAAATCTCAATCTTTGTCAAGGTAGACGAAGATGAATCTCATCCATAGGTCTAGGTGAGTGTGTGGTAAAGTGAAAAAAGGAAACACTTGAAAACTTAGGAGGGGAAACACTTTGGGAAGCAACCTCATGAGCCTAAGAATGATGTCTTCATTGAAATTATCTTACACTATGATTTCTTTGATTATTCCTAAAAAATTGTGTGGGTGAAGGTTTGGGATCACTTAACATAGGTTACTTTTCTTCCTTTTCTCTAGGAATGAAAGGAGGAACTAAAGAAACCATGTTAGGTTTAGAGATGAAAGATGTTAGATTATTTTCTCTATAGATTTTAGGAGGAACAACAATGTAAATAGGATGAATAGTAGGAGTGGGAAGAAGTATAGGTTGAGGATGTGAAGGTGGGAAAACTGTATCCATATCCATATATTCAAAAGAAGTTGAACAATGTCTAAAGGAAAAATTAAAGATATTATTAGCTTTGAAATTTTGATAAATCAAGAAAAGGATACCCTCATATGATCTCAAATGGTGTAGTGTACCAAGAAAAAAGTAATCAATTGTAGATTTTCCACAAAAAGATAAGAACTGAAGAGTACTATCATTGATCATCATAACTTTCCATTTGTGGAGAAACTTCAAGCTCTTATGGGTTTTAGAAGGAAAATATTTCATTTCATTGAGCCAAGGACATCCCAATTTCACACGAAACTAGTTTGATATAGGAATTAAAAAAGGTAACATCTAAGGACTTAGAGCCAACTTAAATGTGAAGGGTGATGGAAGATATAGCAGGACAAGTGAAAACTTCATACACCTTAATCACAACATCAGTTTTTTCATGTGCATCTTGATGATATTATTGCACATAGAGATCTTCTTCAATAAGAAAATTCACCATATATATTGGATCTATGATCACTCCTTGAGAGATCTTATATGTGTATACACCCAAAAATGGTCACCTAGACTATTAGCCCCTTTTGCTAAATCATAAATTGCTTATTCTTGATCAAATCTTAGCTCTATCATTTATTCGATTATTTTCTATGGGCTAACCATCTTATCCTAAGTCTTTATTTATTTAAAAGGAATATTTCCTCCCCTTTTAATAAATAAAAAGCCCCCACTTTTCCTCTTATCCTAAGTTGCACAAATAAAGCATTATTCTTATTTTATAAAAAGGGAAAAAACACTTTTTGTCTTATATGGACACAAAAGTCAACTCTTATTTTCCTATTGGAGGATACTTGTGCACATGGATTGCTCCTCTTTTAAGCTCCATCGTTGATTAAATCTTTTGCCTCTTAATCTCCATGGTCCATTCCTCCTCATTTCCTTTAAAAGGAGAGCTCTCTTCTTCATTCTAGATCCTTAACTTTTTATGCTAACTTTATGCTGTAGGATTTCTAGGCCACTTTGGAGTTTTTGAAGATTTGGAGCATTCTTAGCATCTACATCTCATTCTTGCATTCTACATCTCATTCTTGGATTCTTAGCTTAGCTTCATATTTATGCTTTCTTAGATTAGCTTCATTTCTATGCTCTAGATTAGCTCACATAGATTAATTAGCTTGGGTTGTAACACTTGCATATTTCCTTTCATAGCTTAGCTTGCATTTCCATTTCTAGCATAGCATTGCATTGCATTTTCATTCTTGATTCTTGAGGATATTGGCATTCTTGCCCTTGTCTTCATTGAATCTCCCATTGCATGGTTTACTAGCAAAGTTATAGGCTAAATAGCTCTAGCTGAGAGCATTCTTAAAAACCCTTGCACTCCATGCCTAGGGAGTTATGGATCAATTTGTGAGGGTTCATTCTTGAATTTCCTTGCATGTAATGATCCATAGAAGTGTGACACATTTATAGCACACATTTTTGGCACCCACCGTGGGAAGTATCGCCTGCCTATTGTGCAGTATATCGCCTGGACTGAGGTATATCGCCCGGCTATAGGAAACTGTGTCGCGCGATACTGGTGAAGTCTGAGGTATATCACCTGAACCTAACTAAGAGCTATTTTTGGGCTATTTTATCTATCTTGCAAGTTTCAGGTTCTTTGCTATTTTTTTGAAATTTTTTGAAATTTCCAGCATTTTCAAATCCATGCCACTCTTGAAAATGAGTGCCCATTTTTTTTGAAATTTTGCAAATGGTATCAAAAGTTTAAGTGTGATATATCATTGGAAAGGTCTTTCCGAGCCTAATCCAACCATGATGGTTTCATTTTCAAATTTTATCATTTGATCAGTTATTTTTGCAGATTATCTAATTTTTTTTCATGTACTAATCATTGTTAGATTTTGGATTTTGATTCTCCTAACTCTTGTTGGTCTAACAAGTTTTGTTTGCAGGTGCTTCTTGCTTGAAATTTGCTAAAATCGCATGTTAAAGAGGGATACTAATGGTTTTTGTAGGGCTGCCCTAAGCATAAAAACCAAATCAAGTGCTTGTTTAATTGCTTTCTTTATTAAGTGCGGCATATACTAGTTGTTTCCTTTCATAGGCACTTAATACCTTGTTGTAAAAATTTTGAGGTGGTAGGAGAGTATGCTCTTCACCCTTGTGGTGAAACAGAAATCTTGACCCATCTTGGGATTTTGAAAGCAAGGGGGTAATTGAATCTTTGCTTGGTGTGTTTGGGAGAGATTCTTGTGATAGGGGAGTATGCTCTTCACCCTTGTGGTGAACCAAAAACCTTGAACCTCAAGAGTTAATCCACTTTTTGTTTAGTATAAGGATCCTTTAGCGGGCCTACTCTTGAGCAATCAAGAGGAATGACCCAAGTGGGGACAACCTTGTCATCATTTTCCTTGGTGGCGAGTGATTCCAAATCACTATAATCTCAAGGCTATCAAGGACACAAAATCTTGGTAGACATAACACTTGTCTTCGCTTGATGTTAGTAGCTCATGGGATTGTGACCATGGGGAAAGCATTGAGCAAGAATGCTTAAGGTACTCTTGAGGCCGCGAGGTCCTAGTCCTTTATGAGGAGCAAGAGGGGTGTTATGAATAGAAGCCCTTACTATGAACCATTAGATAGAGGCCACCTTCTTTTAGCCGCTTAGCTTCTTGGTGCAAGGATTGATCCAAGTGGACTTACCCGGATCACCCCAAGACACTCACCATATGTGTTCCTTTGGTTGTGTTTTTGACACTTCCATGACAATGCCAATATCTCTTGTGGGAAACCACTTGGTGTGAAGCAAGGGAGCATCAAGTTGTGGGCCAAGTTGCTAAGTAATGAGCCTTGTCCTTCTAGGTAGTAATTGCTTGAATTGTCTTCGATAATGCTATACCAGTGTAAATTTCCTCAACATTCAAACAAACGGTAGCATTCATAAGGCTCTCTATTTTGATATCACAAGTGCTTGTCTTGGCAAGGTTGCTTTTGCCCTTGTTTCAAGTGTTCTATGACATGTTTGATCTTATACTGTTTGCAAACCTATCTCTTATCTGTTGTTACTGCTTGTCAAACTAAGAAATTGCACTATCCAACCTTTGAACTTGATCAAAATGCTTCAAAACTGAGACTTTTATGTTCACTGGTCAAAAAGTCATACAAATCTGCAATAGTATCGCCTGACTGAGAAATATCGCCCTGTCTGCCTGGAAAGTGTCGCCCAGAATCTTTTTGCTATCTTGTTGTTGTTGCAATCTGGAGTTGCTAAACTTGCACTTTAACCTATCGTAGAGTGTCTTTTTTTGTTCTTACCTGAAGCTGGCTTGTTGCCTACATGCTTAGATTTGTTCTAGACTAAAAAAAATGGGCTAAAACTATTGGATTTGAGCTCAACAAATGCTACTCTTGATCACTTGTCGCATCACGGTTACCTCTCTAGCTACTTGCTTATTGAGCTTCTTTCTCGTTGCTCGGCTTTAGTTAATTGATTGTTGTAAGTGCTTGAGCACTTTTGACGAGCCATCTCTCTATTGTTCTACTTTGACAAGTGATCTTTATTAGCTTTGCTTATCTCAAATCTGAGAAACTTTGTCTCATTCTATTAGTCAACCAACATCTCTTTTCATGCCGGTTACAACTCAGTCTCAATTTGAATAGGAGAGTCATCCTTTGTTCAATTATACACAGTTACCTTCTCCAACTAGATGCTCACGAGTGCCCATTAGCAACAACAGTTCTAGTTCTAACCAATCTGGGGATTCTAAGGCTACCCCGTGGTACAAAGGAGGTTTCCTCTTTTCTGCATTCAAAACCCCCAAAAACACAGACAGTGTCTCACTCACTTTGACTGAACAAGAAAAATTTCAACGCTTGCAAGAACACTTTAAGCATAAGGATAACCAAGCGCGCTTAGAGAAAGAACACAATCAACAAAGGATGGATGCTGCTAGGCACATGGCTTATAGAGAGACATTTCATGAGCAACCTGAGACTAGTAATCATGAGCATAGACCTCTTTTTATCAATGGCAACAATGGCAACAACATGCCACCAAGATCTCCTCCAAGAACCACTTTTGGTATGCCTTCTTCACCTCCTAGACCTCCTCCCTCTCAACATGAGGCAGAGGCTAATGATGAGATTTCTAGTGAGGATCTTATGAGATTTGAACAAGATGTGGTCTCCCAACGCATGATGCATAAGCTTTTAGAGCGTAATGGTGATCAATATTTTCAATATATGACTTCAAGAGGATACAAGCTTCCTCCCGGCTATGATGTCAGACAAATTGTCCAACAAAGAGTACCAACTAAATTGGAAGTCCTTCAGGAAGAACTACGTCGGACAAATCAACACCTTACCCAAATGGCATTAGAAAGAGAGCCTCTAAAGGTCTCTTTTGTAGAATCAATTTGTGCTCTTCCTTTTGATAAAAATCTATACATGGCCCCGTTTCCTAGGGATATTGAGGTTCCCAAATATGACAAGTATGATGGAAATGGTGACCCCCATGACCATGTGTGTCACTTTTACGCTCTTAGCATGGACTTTCTTCATGAAGACACATTTTTGCTATGATTATTCCCTCGAAGCTTAAGAGGACAAGCTTTAGAATGGTTTGCAAAGTTGACACCTCCTTTGAAGACTTTTGATGAGTTGGCTATGTGCTTCACACAACATTATTCTTACAACATCCAACAACCTGTCACCATGATAGATCTCGGTAATTTAAGACAACATCAAGGTGAGTCATTTGCAACTTACTTACAATGTTGGAGGTCATTGTATTCTAGATATCCTCGTCCGCTACCTAAAAGAGAAAAGATTGACATTTTCGTCAACACACTTGTGCCTGAGCTATTTTATGATCTAAGGAAGCAACTGTTCTCCTCTTTCAATGACATGGTTGAAAGTGCATATCGAATTGAGGATGTAGCTATAAGAAAAGGGGATATTGTTATTAATAAAGATGCTAAAGGCAATGGCAAAGACAAGAACAAACCTTGGAATAAGAACAAGTATGTTGTTAATGATGGGGTTGTTGATGCTCCTAAAGTTAAAGAGCCCGCTTTCAATCTCTCCAACACTATCTATGCAGCAAAACAACAAGAAGCTGGCAATGCTCACAATGCTCCTAAACCTCAATATGCAAATAAGCCTAAGAAGTCATTTCGAAAGAGAGTCTATACCAAGTTGGCAGAACCTTATGATGTGATCCTTAAGACTTTGGTTGACAATGGATATCTTACGCTTCCTGATAAACCTGGTAACTAGGATCAAATAAATAAGCCGGATTGGTGGAGAGAGGATCATTACTGCCATTATCACAGAAATAAGGGACATCCGACAGATAATTGTTTTAGGCTTAAGGATGATATTCAAGACCTCATTGATAACAACACAATCTCCACTAATGGCTTAACTAAAAATTTTGATCACATAGCTTTCAAAGATCCTCTACCTAAGCATGATAAGGGGGAAACCTCTCAAACACATAAGAAGAATCATGATGCAAAGATCAATTACACGTATCCTTCTAATACGCTTGTGATTAACATGGTAGAGCCTGTTGAGAGTGTTCTAATGATGAGGTCTCAAGATGATAATAACACCAATCATGGTAAGCCAAAGTTATTCTTGCAAACACATGGTAGTTCATCTTCCTGAAGTGAGACACTGAATGCTGTTACTAGGGGGCAAGCCAAGATTGTCCTTAAAATTGTGCAAGATCCCAAGCAAGCTTTTCCTTCCAAACAAGTGGCTCCTTCAGCCACCCCTAGCTATGATCTTGTCCAACATTTGCAAAAGACACCAGCACAAATATCTATCCTTGAGTTGCTTCGGTTATCCCCTTCGCATAGAGAGATTCTTGATGAGGCTCTACGTACAACATGTGTTCCCAATGACATTGATCCGAATCAATTTCAGGCCATGGTCAACCACATTTCATCTCTATTATCTCTCTCCTTTTCTGCAGAAGATGACATATCTATTGCTCACCCGCATAATCTAGCTTTACACATTGAAGTTCTAATCTACAATACCCGAGTCCGCCGAGTCCTGATAGACAATGGTGCAGGGTTAAATATTGTTTCTTTCAATGTCATACAACAGTTGGGTTTGTTAGAATTTGCTGTGGATTCTAAGAAGAAGATTACTATAACAGCTTATGATGAAGTGGAAAGATCTTCCAAAGGTCTTGTCACGTTGCCTGTCCGAGTGGGCCCTATCACAAAAGATATTAACTTCCAAGTATTGGACGTTCCACTCGCATATAACATTCTTTTGGGTCATCCTTGGATCCATGACATGCAGGCTGTTCCTTCCACTTATCATCAGTGCGTCAAATTTCCGTACAATGGCACTGAAGTTGTGATTCCTGGAGACCATACTATTGCTATTAATGCTCTTGCTGCTGCTGAAAAATTTGTTCCTCACAATGAACCTACTGTTGATCCTAGTATGTCTCTAGTTGTTGCTAAGAAATCACTTAAGATGATGAACCTTGGTATGGGTGAATATACACTGGATTCCTTTGCTTCTATACCTATTTCTCCTAGGTCATATGGGAAACCTTCTGATAACATGAAGCCTTCCACTTTTGCTATGGTGATCTTTGATACTTTTTTTCCTTCATCTGTTCCTTTAGAAGCAGAAAGAGAAGAACAAGCTATTCAAGAGTGGATCTATAGAGAGGATTCTAGAAATACTCCCATGCTCAGTAATTCAAACACAGATACAGATGAGTCACCACTGCACACTATGGTTCAAATGGGAGATGATCTTCCTTCTACTTCACTTCTTTGGGGAGAAGAATGTATATCTACTGATGATATAGCTGAGGCCTCTATGTCTAGAACCTATGTGCCTAAAGAATCATTGAACTATGATAGACAATGTCGCAACATTGCACGACTGCTACAAAGAGGTGATCTCTCACATAATGACATGAGTATTTCTACTTCTCGGCATCTTAAGCCTCTTCCAGAAGATCCTCCCATGACAGATATGGATGTTGATGTAGTTCATACCTCTCGTAACCCACCCGACATAGTTGATGAGTCTTGTGCAGGGTCTGATGAGTTTGTTCCCCGTATTGCCTTAGTAGACTACGTTGGTCCTTCTATGACGAATCTAGATCTAGCTACTTTTGGAGCTTACCCTATAGGATCCACCTCTCTTGTCACCAGAGATGACACCCCTCAAATCAATGCTATTGAACCAGTCACTTCATTTCATCTCGCATCAACACCTATTACTTCTTCCACCAGCGAACTAGCCACAAAAAAGATTGAATTAGCAATCAAACATCATAGTCATCAAGTCAAAAGAAAAGAGCAATGGTCGGATGGAAAAAACCACATTGTGGTAGTATCCACACCTAAGAAAAGTAAAAATAAAAATCTGCTCAAAAATAATGATTCTCAAATAAAAGATGACATGCTGATTCTCTACAAAAAAATGATGCACTACTTCAAGCATGATCTCATATATGTTATACTTCAGCCCATTCCTAGAGCTGAAAACAAATTTGCTAATGCCTTGGTTACTTCGGCATCCATTTTACAAATGAAAAAGCATAAATTTCACTTCAAGTTCCTGGTGGATGAATTACGCTATCCTACTCACAAATCTTACAATCCTACCATCTTTTCATATCTTCCACCTCATATTCCTCTTGCAAATCCACCATGCCATTCCTTCCACCATCCCTTACACTTTGCCTTTGTCTCTGGTGACTTGTATAGGAAGGGTCTAGACGGAACTCTCCTTAAGTGTCTAGAAATAGAGGAGTCAGAAAAAGTGCTAGCTGAAATCCATGATGGCATATGTGGATCACATTCTAATGATCCTTCGCTAGCTCAGACATTGCTTAGGGCTGGTTATTATTGGTCAAACTGGTTGAGAGCTCCTATCGTCACAGTTGCAGCATTTGGGCCTGGGGCCTATCAGTTCTCTACATAAGAGGAAGCAGATTCTTGATGTCCATTTCTGTCTGGGGCATCCTTTGTACATATTTATTGATCCTGAAAAAAATTCCAAAAAAAAATTCATATATGATCCTGAAAAAATCCTAAAAAGCATATAAAGTCCTGAAAAAATACAAAAAAATCAAAAAATCAAAAAATCAAAAAAAAAATTGAAAAAGTGCCTTGGTGAAAACCTGGAAACAAGCACTACTTGAGACCCTCTGCACCTATGTCTATCAGTCTTGCGTGGCACTCATTCACTCCACTTCTCGCTTTGCCTCTCCTAGCCTGGAATTGACTCTTGTCTTAGTCTAGGGGGCATATGTTATTCTAGTTTATCTTGAGTCTCTTTGTGCATCAGGGTTTCTTAGGCAACTTGGTTCCAACTGTGTTTTTCAACACTACCCTTGCATCGAGTGTTTCTTAACACTTATCAGATATCCTACTTGCAGTCTAGATGATGTAATATTTCTCACTGGTAGATGCGATACTCAAAGCTTGACTCTATGACCTACACACACGCACTTGACTCGCTGAGACTTGCTTGGCTTTATTTTTTTTTTGTGTGCTGTCTATGATGATTTCTTTGCTGAGTGTTCTCCCCCTATGATCATTTTTTATGATGCATAGCTAGAAGACTGAGGGTATGAGAACATGTTTTATTTCTTTTTCTTCTTGTGGGTATATTTTGTTGGTCCTAACTATCATGAGCATTTATGCTGGTCTTACTTGACACATTGGGATCTACAAGGTATTATCCTTGACTGTTTCGCAAGTGCATGCTTATAGTCATCTTGACTTTCTTATGTCTCGATGCGACCATAATCTTGCTATATGAAACTTAGGTAATCTCACTGCACTAGTCATCTTGACCTACATGTCTTTGATGCCTAGGTGGGATTTTTACATTTCTATCTAATATAGATCATATTCAGATCCACATAGTTATGCTAGTGTGTATTGTATGATCTTGTGACGCTACCAATAATGCTCGATGATGATAATTAGATGTCTATTGGCTTTGTAACCTTGCAAGTAAACCACTTTTCATGTAGCTTGCATTTTTAAGTTCATGTTAGTTTAGCTTTGCATCTTGCATATAGAGAGAGCTTTCCTTTATCTTTCATGGACTTGCTAATCAACTGTGCTCACCTTTCACTTCTTCCCGATCATGTCTTTCACTTCTGGTCTTTCATATCACATCATTTTCTCTTCATTTTGAGATCGAAACCGAAATCTACATTCACCTTTCTCCTTCTTCCATGCAGTTGGCTGACCTGTTGAGGCATGATCCTTCGATCTTCACTGGGGCATTCTTCACCTCTTCATCTCCATCTCTTTCAAACTTCTAGTCTTTCATTCACTTTCAAATCCGAAGTTCAAAATCCTTCTCCATGGTGTTTACAGGTTGAGGGACTGATAGGTTTGTGCCCCATGTCCCATGTGGGGGGCATCTCTTCACTGCTTGATGGTTATTCTATTCTCTTTCTTCGATTATGATTTCTAGTGATTTGATCATGTTGCTCTTGCTTCTACTTTCCCTCTACCTGGATTTCACTTTCGATCCCGAGGGGGCAGACACATCATATCTTATTGGCTCTCTTTCCTAAGTGTTCAGTACTGTCACTACCAGGCTGACCATGCAAGATTTTCTATCTCTCTACACTTCATTCTTTGGAGTCAGATCGCTATTTGCTTGCCTTCTTGGCTATCTCTTGCCTTCTTGGCTGATCTGAGTTGCTTTGTGATCCCAAATCGATCTCACATTTCAACTTCATTCTTTGACTGCATGTGTTCCCAGATTGATCACACATTAGTCAAAGAGGGGCAAATGTATACACCCAAAAATGGTCACCTAGACTATTAGCCCCTTTTGCTAAATCATAAATTGCTTATTCTTGATCAAATCCTAGCTCTATCATTTATTCGATTATTTTTTATGGGCTAACCATCTTATCCTAAGTCTTTATTTATTTAAAAAGAATATTTCCTCCCCTTTTAATAAATAAAAAGCCCCCACTTTTCCTCTTATCCTAAGTTGCACAAATAAAGCATTATTCTTATTTTATAAAAATGGAAAAAACATTTTTTGTCTCATATGGACACAAAAGTCAACTCTTATTTTCCTATTGGAGGATACTTGTGCACATGGATTGCTCCTCTTTTAAGCTCCACCGTTGATTAAATCTTTTGCCTCTTAATCTCCATGGTCCATTCCTCCTCATTTCCTTTAAAAGGAGAGCTTTCTTCTTCATTCTAGATCCTCAACTTTTTATGCTAACTTTATGCTGCAGGATTTCTAGGTCACTTTGGAGTTTTTGAAGATTTGGAGCATTCTTAGCATCTACATCTCATTCTTGCATTCTACATCTCATTCTTGGATTCTTAGCTTAGCTTCATATTTATGCTTTCTTAGATTAGCTTCATTTCTATGCTCTAGATTAGCTCACATAGATTAATTAGCTTGGGTTGTAACACTTGCATAATTCCTTTCATAGCTTAGCTTGCATTTCCATTTCTAGCATAGCATTGCATTGCATTTTCATTCTTAATTCTTGAGGATATTGGCATTCTTTCCCTTGTCTTCATTGAATCTCCCATTGCATGGTTTACTAGCAAGGTTATAGGCTAAATAGCTCTAGCTGAGAGCATTCTTAAAAACCCTTGCACTCCATGCCTAGGGAGCTATGGATCGATTTGTGAGGGCTCATTCTTGAATTTCCTTGCATGTAATGATCCATAGAAGTGTGACACATTTATAGCACACAATATGTAATCTTCATAGTAACGTATAATAGTTCATTGAGTGCATTAATGATATCCCTTGAGTCAAAGGTAATGCAAGGTTCATAGTTAGGCTTAATTTTCTCAATGAGGCTCAAAACATTGTTGGCTTCATTAGATATATCTTATCAATGAAACTTCAATGATTATGCTCAACAAGATTGGTCGAATGTGAAGGAAAAGGAATGGTGAAGAATTCCAAGTTTTGATTACAAGGTACCACATATTTATTTCCTTTATCATTCATTCCATCTACCACTATATAGCATTAGAACCAATAAGGTCTTGGATTTCATGTTTGAAATTAAAACACTTCTTAGTATCATGTTCATGTTGATGATGAAATTGACAAAAAACTTTTTGTTCAAAAGAGGGTGGTAAAGGCTTAGAGGTATCTATGGGATGAATATGAGGAAGCTTTGACATACCATTATTGATTAATTGAAGCATGATATAATTCATATATATTTATAAAGATGTGTATAATTACAATATTTGAATCTAGAATCTAGATCCAAAGGGAATGACAATGAGAGTTGCAACTTCCACTTGAGATTGAACATGATTGGAAGAATTATTATTGATTTTGATGAAGTTCTTGGCTGGTTTTCTAAAGGGAAGATCCTTATTCCCATCAACCAAAGCTAATGGTGAAGGATGTTAAAATTTATTTATTTGATGTTGATACACATGAAGTGTAGTGCGTAATGTTAGCGTTATATGCTCTTTGTTGTCATTGATGTCAACTATTGTGGCATTGATGCCAACTTATTGAAGCAAAGAAGTATTGATTGATGAAAAGACTAGTTGTTGAGATTGTGAAGTTGAGGATTATTGATGTATGAAGAAGATTTTAAGGATCATTCTATTTTCTAAGATTGTGAAGTTGAGGATCATTGATTAATGAAGAAAATTTGAAAAATAATGTGCAAAAAAGAGTATCTAATGATTTATTTATTTGATGAGTGCTTGAAGGACAATATGGGTTTGGCATTATGTGTTCAAATGATGTTCCAATGTTATAATGGTGATTTTAAGTAATATAAGGTGTATCTAGAAGATGCAAGTTTATTAAGATGGAATATGCAAGAAAGCTCGTATTTGAGACCTCATGGGAGAATGCTTTGCATTCCTCTACATAGAATGATTGATAGATGTAGTTTTGGTTATAATGACTTTGCATTATGAATATTAAATTATCATGCTTATAGGTTCCCCACTGTTCCTTTGAAGAAGCTATGATAAGCTTCTTACTAATAGTAATGGTGGTTTTTAGGAATGGATTGTATAGGATTGAAGAAATATTTGCATTAGCATTTTAGATTGTGTAGTTTGGTGAGCCCGGTCATATGGTTTGTGCAATATTTTAGTTCAAATATCTTTTGATGGATTGCTCAGTAGGTGAAGATTTATTGTCATAAGTTTGATATTATTGTCTGTGTACACTTCTGGATGACAACTATTTACGAAGACTAATTTTGGATCGTATTGGACTAGATATATGATAATGAAAGAGCTAAAAGTTAAATGATGATAATTGTAGATCTTTATAATTTTGTTGACTATTAGTGTCTCGCACTTAGTCATATATCTAGGCAAGGATGGTCGGTCATCACTGCGACCGAGTCATTCTGTAAAGGCTGAGTTTTGTATTGTATACTTACCGAGCAGTAGTACTACCGAGTAAAGTCACGATCACAATATGTTTGTAATATGCTGAGTATAGTTATTGTTGAGCTACAGATATCAATGATTATCAAGTGACAAAGAAGTTCAATAGATGTCGAGCACAGTAGATGCCGAGTGCCAAGGATAACTTTTGTCGAGTTAGCCAGAATTGACATACAAGTTTGAAATGGCACAATGATCGAGGTAAACCATTTTTGAGGATAATTATATTTTGTATGTTGTCTATTGAGGTAATCATAGAGGTGGTTATGCATCCATATTGCTATCATTGATCCCTATGTATAACCTTTAGCCAATCAAAAAATTGTATAGTATAGGCGGCAATAGAATATATCTAGACCGTAGATCTTGTAATGGTAAAACATTTTTGTTACTATATAAAGGAAAGATCTAGGACAGAGATATGTGTGTGAATCAGAGAGAGAAATAGAGACATTGAGATCAGATGAATACTATGAGTATGTGAGTATGAGGAAATGATAAGGAGAAGTATTCAGATCGAGTTCAGTGACTGAGCAGAGCAGTGAAAGGACAGAATCAAGAAAAATTAGATAGAAGAGATCACAATCATACAGTAAAGAGAAGATCTGTAGTCAGCATATCAGTGCAAACCAAAGGATCATATACTGAGACATTTTAACCAGTGTATCAGGGTAAATCTCTTAACCAAGTAGTCTTAGCAGACTTTTGTAAATCTCTTTACTGAGTGCTTACTTTATTGTAAGTTTACAAATCCTCTAACAAGGTAGACTGAATAAGTCTCTTAGCTTTTAACAAAGTAGACCTTTCACAGGGTAGATCATGATATGATCAAATTTTGTAAGCCCTAACAAGCAAACTTTATTATCTGCAGTAGTGAATATTTGTGGGTGTCATCCCCACCCCAGTTTTACCTTTCAAGGGTTTCCGGGTTACCAAATCTATTGTGTTATGTGTGATTTCATGTATGCTGCTTGACATGATATATTACTTATATTGTTCAAGTTTTGTTTACATGATGCATAAAGTTCTAACAGTTTAAAAGGATAGAAGTTAGTAAGTTCTGATTCACCCCCCCCTCTCAGTACTACTTTCCCATTTATATTTCCAACAATTGATATCAGAGCAAAGGGTTTCTCATAAGGAATTCTAACTACTTGAGGAAAATATCTTAAGATGGAAGTTTACAAACTGGGAAAAGTCATAGAGAATCAAAAGATTAAAGTTCAACTAGCATTACAACAGCTGGAAGTAGCCAGAGGGGAACTAAAGAAATCTTTGAGAAAAAGAAGAGAAATAGCTATTCAACAAAGTGAGCCACTGTACAAGGAAGAAGACACCACTAGACTATTTGATACTAGTAATTCTACAAAAAATGACAAAGCCATGAAAGAACTAATGGAGAAAAATACCATACTGAATGATGAAATCAGGACTCTAAAGAGAGAGTAGGAAATTCAATCTATCAGACTCTGTGAAGTAGTGGAGCAGAAAAAGAAAGTTGAAGATGATAAGGCAATGGTTGAAGAAGACAAAAGACAAATTGCAATAAGGCTAGATGAAAGAACAAGTGATATAAAAAGGTTGACTAATAATCAACTAGATATGGTAAATCAACTACTGCTAGCCAACCAAGAATTGGGTAGGAAAGACTTGGAGAACAATCAACTAGAACATGAAAATGATCAGCTGAAACATGAGTTGAGAACTGAGAAAGAAATCAATGAAAGGATGAACAAACCTAATGAAGCTACAAAGTATTTTGAAGAACTGTTAAGGTCACCTAGGAGATCTAGTGATAGATCTGGACTTGGACTGAATGAACAATCATCTACTAAAGAAGGTGAGTCATCAAAAGATGGAGAACAGAAGACTGCTAAATCAAAAAACAAAAAGCCCACATGTCATCACTATGGGAAGCCAAGACATACAACCAACATATGTAGAAGCAAACATGGTAAGACTGATTCTAAACCTAAGTTTAATGGACATTGTTTTAACTGCAAGAAGCATGGACATCAAGCACATGAATGTAGATCTAAAGCTAACATTTCATCCACCTCACCCAAGTTTCAAGGAAGTTGTTTCAATTGTCAAAAGTATGGGCACAAAGCTTACGAATGCCAATCTAGACCAAGGTGGTCAACTAATGAGCAAACAAAGCCAGTCGCACAGCGTAAAAGTTACAATTGGGATTACAACACTTGGTACAATTGTCATTATTGTGGTAAGTATGGACATATTGGAGTAAATTGCATGAAGACTCATTTTAGAGGCAAATCCAAAAGCTGGATGAATGGAAACATGGTTTGTTATAAATGTAATAAGGTTGGTCACTTAAAGAGAGATTGCAGATCACCTATGTCGAGCAATGTTAACAACCAGAATGAGGATATTTGTGAAAAAATGAGGAACCAGATGGAAAAGTCATGGAGGAAGAAAGAAGAAGGAACAACAAGTGAAGCAAGCACATATGAGGTTACCCAATCTGATGGATCAGGTGATCACACTTCTTCCAACTAAGCATGAAAGGTATGTCTAGAACTGATTCTTGCAAAGCCTTACTTTACATCAATTCCTAACTTAGAATCGAGAGAAAGTCCATATCTGCATAGATTAAGATGCATTAGGACATATTTGAGAAAAAATAGAAAATTTCATTTTGATGCCGAGCATCAATGTCATGACCGAGCTAACAATGTTTTCCGAGCACTTGTTATTGCCGAAATGCTATGCCGAGCTATATCGCAACGGTTACATCGACTGAGCTTGTGTCTAACCGAGTTTAACATGAGTTTGCTGAGACAACTGTATTTCACCTAAAATTTGTACAGAGCATTTATGAGGCCCTAATCCTATTTTTTTGGATTCTATAAAGTGGAAAGTTGTTGTTAATTTCATTTCACCAAGCTATTCAAGATTTTAGAGCGATTCAGAATTTGTGCAACCTAGATCAAGCAAAGTGATTCTGAATCTTCTCAGCATGTCGTTGGCAAAATTCATCTACAGGGTTAATTGACAAAAAGGTACTTTACCGAGCAACTATTTTCTTTTCAAAAATTATAGTTTGAAATGGCATCGTCTTCATCCACACCAGTCAAGAAACAGGGAATGGAAGTTTTCAATGTACAACTTATAAGGAATGAAGTTTGTAAACCAAGGATATTCAAGGTAATATCCGAAAGTGCGATCAAAGGAGATTTGAACGGAGCCCTATCTGCGACTCTGGAAAATGTGTTAATGATGAACGATGTTAGGTCCTGCTATATGTGCAAAATTGGAGAAATCGGTGATTATGAGATCAGGGAAGCATATGACAAATTATGTGTCAACGGAGTGTTGAAGCCAAAGCATAAGGTTGTTTCCGACCAAGGGTTAGTACATGCCCTAAATTTCCTGCAAAATTTCAAAGTTGAATGGATAAAGATCATGTTGGGTCGAGTGCACGACATGCAATTATGGCTGGAAGATGGACCGATGAAGATTATGTTAGGAATAAGGTGTCTCAACCTTGGATAATTCCTATTCTTATTATTTGTTTTGTAAATGTATTTTTTGCAAATAATGTAATTAAGTGTGAGTGTACATGTCTAGTTGGCATGTTGATGTGTCACTCCACTTGATGTGTCAGCATCTTGTGCGTAAGGAGATCATGACTGAAATGGTCATGACGGATTCCTATGATGCGTAAGAACTATTTAAGGAATGTGCTATGACAGGTGTAAGAGCATCTTGTGACTTGGGCCTATTTGGGCGCCCAAGAAGAAGTGGTTGGTGTGTGTAAGAGAATATGCCAAAAATAGGTTGGTATGACAAATTCTCTTACACTTCTCTTGTGACCGTTATTTTTGGCGAATTCTATGACAAGCTGTCATAGTCTATTCTAGGGATGGATGCCTATTCTTGGGATTGCATGTAACAACTGTGTACATGTGGCTTTGTGCATGGGTCTTGGTGGTTGTGCCTATTTTTGGGTTCAGAGGAGTCTATATATATGATGCTGCTCCTATGGGAGAGATATAACAGAAGTTTAAGTCTTGTTGGCTTTGTCTCTCATTTCCTGAAAGAACTTGCATTGCAAGTGTATTGTAATCTTTGTGTTGAAGATAATACATTGTGCAGGTTTTGGAGTGCTAGGGTTTTTTACCGAAAGGTTTTCCCCAAGGTATATCATTGTGTCATTCTCTATTTTTTCTGCATGTATGGTATGTGGTTGCAATATCTTTGTTAAAGTAGTTAACGAATCTGAAATTGTAAGGATTTATAAGAATTTGCACAATACTCTCGTATAGAGATTAGCATAGGAAGTTGTTTCCACACCTGAGTTTCCTTACAGATTACGAAGGAAATGATACATGATGTCACTGGTTACCCTACCATTGACGAAAAGAGAATGATGAAATGTGTAGGAAAAGAAGACATTCAAGCGAACACACAAGCAGTCTGGAACAAATGCGAAATGACAATTTCCACCATCACTGATCTGAAAATTGACTTCTCTATTAGAGTTATCTCGCATAAGTTTTACCAATCCAGCCGGTTGGACAGCATCCCCTATATGGCAGTGCACCAAGCTTGGAAGATAATTAAGAAAGGGCACACATATGATCTTGCCAAGCTCCGGCTGACTCAACTTGTCGAGAACTTGAACTCCATCAGGATGGCAAAGAACTATATGTGTAAGTTCAGTTTCGTGTTGATCTATATATTCTTTTATGTCAAGAAGTATTTTCCTACACATGGTGATGTGAAATGGGATAAGAAGAAACCCATTATTATTCAGATAAATGATTTCATAAATGAGATTGGTGATAATTTTGAAGGGATAATGGATAATTATTTCATTGAGTTTAAGAAGAAGATGAGGAATAGGACTAGAGTCCTTGTGTCTCTGATTGAGAAATATAGTAAAGACATATGTTTTATAGTAGACACAGACTTTACCTATGCACAGGCAGTCCTACCTAGGGTTTCATGGTTGATGCCACTACCCTATGAACTCAATATTGATGAAGCTACTGCTGCAATCACAACCCTCATAGCTGAGGAAGTTGATAATAAGGCACCTTACTTTGGTACATTTGAAGAGGCCAAATCCAAGATCTCTTTGGGATTATTGGCTGCCACCACTAAGAGAAGAAGAAAGAAAATAGTAAAGAATCTGGAAGAATATGTTAAAGAATCTGGCAAAGATGCACCACTAGAGTTAACCCAAGGGTTAGGAGAAGATGAGAAAAGTGCAACTAGTGGAAGTGAGACAGAAGAAGAAGAAGAGAAGAAACCAATAATTGTCGAGTCCCCACCTAAAAGAAGAGTGTTGAAACGTAAAGTGTCTGAGACACCATCACTTAGACCTCGGCCAAGAAGGACTACTACTGAGACTCCTAAAATGCCTTCTGCATCTGCAAAGCGAAAATCTACTCAATCCAAGACAATGCCGACCAAGGTTATGAAGAAGCCAAGAAGGAAACCCGTTCTACCAAAAAATGATGAAGAAATAGAAAGTGATGAAGCAATAAAGGGGAAGGAAACACAACAAGGTTCACATCAACTCACTATTGATGAATTGTGTCATAAGCTTACTAGCACAGTTGCAGTTGATGAAGTGAAGAAATTAAAGTTCTGACTGCTGAGTATTGGAGATAAAGAAAAAGTTGAGGATGCTATTCTTGAAATGTTATACACTTTCAAGATGCTACCGATTGAAATTGAAAATAGGATTCCAAAGGAATTGTGCAACAGAGTCGCACAAAAGTGGGAGTATGCTTTACAAACAGAGCAGGAAATAAGAGCAAGTACATTAGCACAAGTTGAATCCACTCTCACTCCTACAAATATCAAACAGATAGTTAACCAATACAGAGGCAAGTTTGATCCTAAACTTAGAACCTATCTTATCCTTCAACACAAGATTGAAGATGTTGTTCAAGAGAGTTTGAAGATTTGGAAGGTAGTGTTTGGTTTGATACCAGCCCCACTAGAAGACAAGGATGAAGGAAAGAATGACAGTTCAGTTGCAACCACTTCAACAGTTGTTGAACCTGACAACAAGAAAATTACAATAGAGACTGATACTCCTATGGAAGTGCAATCATAGGATACTTTTGAGGTTCACATTGTTGATATTCCAAAAGAGAGCCCCATTAAGAACTCATTCTTAACCGAGGATGATCTAAAGAACATAGCAGCAACAGGAACACCCATGCCAGGTAGTAACACTGTACTATTGCAAGTCAAGGATTATCCCACCATCACGAGCACACAATCTATCATTGATAATCCTCCTATACCTGAAGTTGCTACTATTGATAAGTTAGTCGATACAAGTCTTACCGAGGAATCAATCAAGTCGGTACCACTAACTTACTCTACCGAGAAAGAAGTTAAAGCAGAAGATAAAATTCAAAGTCCTCCTAAGGAAGAACACAACACAGAAGGGCATAGAAGGAAGCTAGATGAACAAGTTGTTCGACCTCATGTTGAGGAAAAGGAGAAAGAAGAAGGAAATAGTAGAGGAAAATTCATTGAAGAACAAGCGCCGAAGGAACAAGAGTCCATCAAAGCTCTTGTACAGCTGCCGAGTGGAAGCACCCCACCGAGAGCAGCAAAGGAAAAAGATGAGGTAACAATTGATGAAGAAATTGTTATTCCTAAATGGGATACTGATAACCTTACTTTCGAGTAGCTACAGATAATGAAAGATTTGCTGACAAGGAAAAGTAGACAAGTAGAACTCCGACAGGAGCATCAACAAAAACAAGTTCTTCATGAAATTAAGGACATATTCAATGAAGTTTATGACTTATCTGATGTAAATAGTTTTGTTCCCATATTGGAACAACTTGTACATATTGTTCAAAAAGTAAATAATGACACGATTTGTGCAAGTGATAAGCTATTTGAATGGTCAGAACGTAGATTTGAGACAAAGATGCTGGATAAGATATATGTCGAGATAGCAGAAAAACAAGTTGAGTTGTCAACTTTGGTAAAGGAGACCGAGAGATTAGTTGTGGATAGATAGTCTCTACTGGCCAAGATATGCAATGTTGAATTATTCACAAATGAGAACCAACAAGTAAGAGATCAAAGTTTCAAGTCAGTCCCTGACTTTGGATGCCAGCACCAGTGTCGGACATTATGTTAAGGTAATGCAAACACAGGGTAAGTTAGCTGAGCTGATGTCAAATGATGGCAAGATTCGCTCTCGCCTACTTTCTATTCAAACTATTCTTACACCACATCTAGAGGCTATACAGAGAAAATTAGCCAAGGCTAACACATTGATCCAGAGTGATTCACATTTGTCTACAGCCGAAGGTCTCATTAGTCTAGCCGTTGATTTAGAAGTACAAACTAAAGTATTAAATCTCGCTTCAATTGCATGGACAGATGCATCATACATGATCATGGTGCTACACAGACCTTTTCTGGAGAAAATTTGTAACTTACCTACTGATGAGGAAATTAGTCATGTAAAAAATAAGGGGAATTATCATGACACGAGTGTGAACAGGGACAGGTAACACAATTTTAAATATGTATATATCTCAGGGGGAGTTTTAGGCTATACAAACATATTTTTTTGTAATTGTATATACGAATGTCATGACAAAGTGTTTTTGCCACTAATGTCAAAGGGGGAGATTGTAGATCTTTATAATTTTGTTGACTATTAGTGTCTCACACTTAGTCATATATCTAGGCAAGGATGGTCGGTCATCACTGCGACTGAGTCATTCTATAAAGGCTGAGTTTTGTATTGTATACTTACCGAGCAGTAATACTATCGAGTAAAGTCACGATCACAATATGTTTGTAATATGCCGAGTATAGTTATTGCCGAGCTACAAATATCAATGATTACCGAGTGACAAAGAAGTTAACAGATGCCAAGTACAATAGATGCCGAGGACAGTTGATGTCAAGTGCCAGGGATAACTTTTGCCGAGTTAGCCAGAATTGACATACAAGTCTGAAATGGCACAATGATCGAGGTAAACCATTTTTTAGGATAATTATATTTTGTATGTTGTCTATTGAGGTAATCACGGAGGTGGTTACGCATTCATATTGCTATCATTGATCCCTATGTATAACCTTTAGCCAATCATAAAATTGTATAGTATAGGTGGCAATAGGAATATATCTGGACCGTAGATCTTGTAACGGTAAAACATTTTTGTTACTATATAAAGGCAAGATCTAGGACATAGATATGTGTGTGAATCAGAGAGAGAAATAGAGACATTGAGATCAGATGAATACTGTGAGTATGTGAGTATGAGGAAATGATAAGGAGAAGTATTCAGATCAAGTTCAATGACCGAGCAGAGCAGTGAAAGGACAAAATCAAGAAAAATCAGATAGAAGAGATCACAATCATACAGTAAAGAGAAGATCTGTAATCAGCATATCAGTGCAAACCGAAGGATCATATACTGAGACATTTTAACCAGTGTATCAGGGTAAATCTCTTAACCGAGTAATCTTAGCAGACTTTTGTAAATCTCTTTACCAAGTGCTTACTTTATTGTAAGTTTACAAATCCTCTAACAAGGTAGACTGAATAAGTCTCTTAGCTTTTAACATAGCAGACCTTTCACAAGGTAGATCATGATATGATCAAATTTTGTAAGCTCTAACAGGAAAACTTTATTATCTGTAGTAGTGAAGATTTGTGGGTGTCATCCCCACCCCAGTTTTACCTTTCAAGGGTTTCTGGGTTACCAAATCTATTGTGTTATGTGTGATTTCATGTATGCTGCTTAACATGATATATTACTTAGATTGTTCAAGTTTTGTTTACATGATGCATAAAGTTCTAACAGTTTAAAAGGATATAAGTTAGTAAGTTCTGATTCACCCCCCCCTCTCAGTACTACTTTCCCATTTGTATTTCCAATAGATAATGCCATGGTATTGTGTGCTTCACTTGACATTATGTTCTTTCGATAATGTTTTAGAGTTAACTGGTAACACATTTCAATGTCTTTCTACATATTACCTTTGGGAACAACTTTAGAGGATGATGTGATGTGTGTAATTTGATCACAACATTTAGGGAAGACTTGTTGAGATGTATTTGGATTTGGATTGAGTGATTGAAGCCAATTTTTGTTGCAAAGATGCGACATTTTGGAATAAATGATTAATGGTATCTTTGATTGATGAATTAGTTTGAGAAAAATTATATTGTAATGGAGGAGTGAAAGGTGTGCTATGGTGATATGTGGGTAAAGGAGATGGTTGATAAAAAATGGAAGGCTTGTGGAAGGTGGAACATAAGCATATTAGTGTATATGATCTCTCCCGGTACTAACATGTGTAGCATTATCATTTTCTATAGAAGTATCCATGATGGAAAATGTATTTGCAAGCACATTAGGAAGAGATGTAGGAATAGGCTTGGACATATGAATATGATTTAGAGGATTTGAATATCAAAGCACCTCAACACAACTAGACACTTTCATAGTTTTTCATCCGCTTGTGAGTTGTAACATATAAAACTTCCACATCATGTTCATCACTTTGAATCAACCTCCTTAAACCTTCAATCAAGGGGATTACCTCTTTTCCCATATTTTATTGACTCACAAGTTATTGAATGATTTCCAATTTCTTGTGAATCCTCCATAATTATTCATTAGAGACTTGAGAATAAGAGTTGTCCTCAACAAGAGAAGTGTTAGGAGATGAATTCTCAATAATGGTAGGCAAGGTTAAGTGTTGGATTAAGGGAAGAGGATTCACCTAAACTCCTAGGGAATATGTTAGTCAACTCAAGTGCAACACTCTTAGCATGTAAACCTTGGAAAACCATAAGTTTGTAAGCTCTTCTTATTGGAATATTGGATTTAGGTCAATGAGTAATGCAATTCATACATAAGAGAGATAGGTCCAAGAGAAGTGATAATGATATTAACACAATTACAAACCATTATATTGAAACAAGTAATTAAAAAATACAAGATAATAATGAAATGATTACTTAACCACCTATTTAAGCACTCAAAGAAAATGAAGAATGCAATGAAACTTAGGTCTAAACATCTAAATAATGAATAAAGAGAATGCTAAGTTGGGTTCACCAAAATGAAAGGTGGGGGAATAGGGTAGGTGATCTAATCATGAAATTTAGAGATCAAACTTACTTCCATTCACCTATTTCATTAGGGGAGATCGACACTTGATCCAACTTCAAGCCAATAGAGGTAGGCAAGAGTTAAATATAGAATTTTTTGGAATGATGCACTCCCCTTTATTGATTGATTAATATGAATATAGTTTATACAACAAGACTAGGTAAAAGATATGAAGCTAAGCGTTAAATAGTGTAATTAGATAGCTACGGTATAATAAAATAATATGAAACACATAGTTATAAAGGAGATTAAAGAGGAACTTGTCAATGAATTTTGGGCTCAAAATATTACAAACTAATTCACTAGGCATCATCATCCTAAAAGACCTGAAAATGATATTATTTGTGGATCCAAAACTAGAATGTTGCTCTAATGCTTCCCTTGAAGAATCTTTGAAAAAGTGACAAACTAACTCAATAATCACAAACTATGTGTAAAATTCAAAATCATCCCACTCCTTCTTTCAAAATTTGAATCTTATTTTCTCGCTCCACCTTCTCTAGATCTGTAGTACTTCACCTTTGGATCTGCAAACTTGCACACAAGGAAGAGAAAAATGGTGTTTGATGTTGTATGGGAGCTTGCCTCAATTAAGCCTTTGGGAGGATTCAACTCTCTCTACAATAATAATATCTAAAATAACCACAAATTTGAAGTAAAGAATGTTGAATTACAATGATATAACTTCTCCAATAAATTCTCCTTGTCTTAAAGCCTTCATGAAAGGTAATTGATGCTAGGAAGGAATATCTTGCATGTCTTTACTCATGGAGAAAACATAAGAAATCGATCATGGATGTCATCTTCAATGCTTGAATCTCCTTATTTATTTCTTTAGAAATGACCAAAAATCTTGATCAATGCTTGATGGGAGAGAACTTGTGATGTATGTATTAATTGATTGGTTGATGTTCAAATGAGGGGGATGCCTTGTTTTATACTAAACCTCAAAGAAATGTGTAAAAACCCTAAAGAAAGATGACATGGATAATATTTTCCGCTTACATTAACATATTCAATATTAGGCCCTTTTTGGATAGGCACTGGCACTCAACACCATAGTCTAAGGGGATTATAACACCTAATTCCATAGTTTAGGTGCCCTAGTCTAGTCTTAAAAGGAAATAGATTAGAGGTTGAGAGAATGAGAAGAATATTATACACATAATGTCAAACCTTGGGATGAGAAACATTAGTCAAATCAGGTGGTACATAATTAGGAGCACTGCTATGAGGACTAGGAGAACATGTGTAAATGTATGCAGATACATTTTATGATATTACATTTATCATGTCTACTAAAGAAATTTTAATCCCCCACACAAGAGGATCAATAACTTTTACCTTAGTGGCATATTCTCACATTTGAGATATCAAGGGATAACAATGTTTAGTTAATGAAATCCCTCTCTACATCTAAGCTATACTGAAAAATATAATGAATTGATGGTTGTAGGGGCAAAAAGTAGCAATTAGATGTGCTTAAATCATTTTCATATTGTATTATCATTTAATAAGAACTTTGTATAATCATGTATATCATGTCTTTTGAATTATAAAAGACTTTTGTTAAATGATGCTTTCGTATTTCATAGGTCTTCTAATACCACATAGGCTAGGGGGAGATTGGACCTTGTGGCTTCATGCTTACCACAAGAAGCTCTCACAAATCAAACCAAGCCCCAACCCTTATAATTGTACACTTGATTATCATAATAATACTATTTTTTATTTTCTTTCTTAGTACCTTATATTTTTAAATGATTTATTTCTCTATTTTTAATTATTTTTTATTAAAATAATGTAAATATTAAAAAGTAAAAATACAAGGTAGGGAAACAAGGGTTGCCACGAGGAATTGAACAACTATCACATAAATTACATCCGAACAGAAAGACAACTATCAACTAAAATCCCAAACTGAGATCATAACAAAATTTATAACATTTTAACAACTTGAAAGAGACCTTTAGCAACATTACATGACACACAAGTTTCTTACAACCTAAATTTGAAATAATATTGCAAATGGGTAGAACAAAAGAAGTCTTTTCTATGATGTCTGAGAAGTTGAAGTTTGATCTTGTCTAGCAAATTTCTAATATTGGTTTGCTCCTTAGAGACCCCTTGCATTTGAAAACTTAGTGAGACAACTTAAAGCAATATGTCCGAGTAAAAATTAAGCATTTTTGTCTCCCGATGAACAAATTGATTAGATAAAACAACCATACACTTGCAATTCCAAATATTACGTAAAATGGAGTGTCTTATAGTATTAGCAACCACATTATCCTGAATGCCAAGCCCTAAAATAGTAGCTTTCTAGACAATTCCATGCTCAAATATCACAAGGAAGTAAATAAAGATAGCCTTCCATTTCATTTTCGACAAATAGACAATTCCCAAAAATAGGCTTTAGGCTCTCATTGTTTTGGCAAAATAGACAAGTGATAGGTTGAACTATCATACATAACCCATAAAACTCCACATCCATAATAATTATAAGTTTATAATTTCATTTGTTATTTCAATTTTACATTTTCTCTTTCAAAAATATTAAAATTAGTAGTAATATTTTTTCCTAAGATTTTGTTACTTAAACTCTATTTAAATTCCCTTTAACTCATTTGAATTAGAATAAAATAATTCATAAAACTCCATATCTATAATAATTTTAATTTTATGGTCTCATTTATTATTATTATTTCAATTTTGCATTTTCTCTTTCAAAGATATTACTATTATATGTTTTTTCCTAAGATTTTGTTACTTTAACTATTTTTTAGATTCTCCTAACTCATTTTAATTAGAAGAATACCCTCGCTCAAATAAGAAAACACATAGTGTAGAAGGAAAAAATTGTCCGAACAAGAGTTTAAAAAGCTCAGCAATTGTAAAGCCTAATTCAGTTGCATGAAATATTAGAAAAGCAAAAGCTGGAAAAAGAAATAATAGGAAGGAAGCGAAGGGGGAAACGAGAAGAAGAGTCGAAGGAGTATTTATATTATGCAGCCGCAGAAGAAGAAAGAGAGCAGTAGCAGCGATCGAGAAGCAGAAGCAGAAGAAGCAGCTGACTGTTGTGGCGCCATGTCGGGAATCTCCAAGAAGTTCGGAGCAGCAACATAATTTCAGGTTCTGGCGGTACGAGAACAAATTTCAGTACAATTGAGTTGGGGTTGTAGTGGGCAGACCAAATTGGGTGATTTTCTCTTCAGAAATATTATCTTCGGGGAGCTCAAAAGAGGTATGATTTTCACGTATGTTTATCTATTTCGGGAGCTTCTTCAGTTTGCATGATTTGTGAGAGCGAGAGAATTACTGCTGCAAATGGGTTTTTTGTTGGTCTCCTCGGATTCAATTGGGTGTTTATGTTTTTCCAAGTAGCAGATCCATATTGACCTCAATACAATACAGTTCAATACAATACCCAAAAAGAAGAAGAAAAAATAGACACCCAGTAGGAATAACAGCAGCAAAATTTCATAGCATCAAAACTGGTTTTTTTTAATAAATTTTCTCTCTTCGGCCAATGGCCAGTGAGGTGTTGTAAAGTGGGGGAGTATTTTGGGACGCCGGTGTTGATTTTGGGGTTTTTGGGGAATTGCAGTAGCAACTACAATTAACCCTAATTTCAGAAGAACAGGGGTGGGTTAACTGGTAGTTGTAGTTGTGGTACTTGAAAGTCATAATCCTTGAAACCCAGTTGCTTGTATGGCATTTTAATATTGAAATGCCACTCCCCCAGCAACCGCAACCTTCCCGGGTTAATATTTTGGAATTGAAGGTTCAGATTGAGAAGAGAATAGGCCATGAGAGGGCCGAGCGGTATTTTGGGCTTCTCAAGAGGTATTTTTTTAGCCACAAGCTCAACAAGGTTGAGTTTGACAAGCTTTGCAAACCCACCATTGGTGCAGAGAACGTTAGCTTACATAATCAGATTATACTAGCCATTTTAAAAAATTCATCTCAGAGTAATGACCCCCCATCTCCAGCTCTGCAGAGCACTTCAAAGCCCTTGAAAGGTGTTCGGAAAAGACCTAGTTCAAACTCTTCATCCATTGGGAGTGAAGATGGTTCACTGCAGAATACTTTGTCTCCATCTTTATCTCCAACTGGTATTCTTCCAGCTCCAAATTCTACAGCTTGGCCAAATGGGGATGCATTTCCTCAGTCACCGCGGAGGGGCAGGTCGAGTACAAGGGATCGCAAGGGCAGGGATCGACCAAGTCCTCTTGGTCCTCATGGGAAAACAGATCTGAGTTCACCATTGCGAACTGTTAACAATGAAGTGGCAGTGAAAGGTTCAGAAAATGGGGGGGTCAATTCCTGTGATCTATATAGGCCATTGCGCTCTTCTGGTACAGCTGAGCAACCTAAGGCTGACATTAATAATTTTATTCTGCATTCTCCAAAGCGTCAGCGCATTAAGAGTCCAATTCCACAAGAGCACGTTTCTGTTGAGGTTGTAACTGTGGAAGATGGAGAAGAAGTTGAACAAGTGGATGATGATGACAAGTCTACCATCAGGGTTGAAAGTCCACTGCGTGCTCCTTTAGGACTTCCATTTTGCTCAGGAAGTGTTGGTGCAGCTCGGAGAGCTTCCTACAGCAGCCCAATAAGTTATCTTACACCATCAAGTCATCAACATGAAAATTTTGTCAGCAATGAACAGTTGCCAGATAGTGAGGCTTTGCAAAAGAAAATGGACCAGAGAGGATCGTCTGAGGGTGTCCAAAACGTGTCCATCAATTCTTCTAATTTGCTGAATCATGCAGTGGATACCCACTTGAAAAACTTGATCAAGTCTGCCATAGACTTGAGAAGAGCAAGGTCCTGTCACGAGCAAGACAAGCTAGCACTTTCCAAGCAGAATCCTTGTAAGGTAGGACATGGTGTGAATGGGGTCTGGCCTGGCCATCCTATGCCTGTGCAAAGCACAGGTATTTCCATGGAAGTTGCACAGAAAGCTAGGAGTCAACCTCCAATTTCCCTGCAAGAGTTTAAGGTGGCAATGGAGTTGAATCCTCAGCAGCTTGGGGAAGATTGGCCCTTGCAGCTGGAGAAAATTTGTTTGCGTGTAGGTGAGGAGGAATTAAGGTTCTGAATATTCTGTGTCACCCCTTTCTTTTCCTTGAATCTTCTATCTTCCCAAAGCTATGCCAAGCTTACATTGTTGCAAAAGAAAAAGGAAAAATATTCTGTCAACAAAGAGAGAAATTGATGTTCAGAAAATATTTCAATGCCCCTTCAGTTGAATCAGGAAACTTGGTTTTTCTTTCTAAAGGTGGGTTCAGTCTTCTGGTCAAGGCAGAGATTGGAAATGCTGTTTTTCTGCTGGAGGAATTTAAACTGTAAATTACCTGCAAAATGTCTCATATATCTTTACTTATAATGCATTGACAGTTGAGCCAATAGAGGGGAATTCGAATAGTTCCCACTCTTAGGGAAAAGGAGGAGGTTACTTTTTGTGGTCACTTTTGAACTGTCCGGTCACTGCCTCAATTCTGGCAATTTTGCTTGCCCCCTTTTTTCAGGAGCATTGCAGAGCAAAGAACAAACTGACTTGGACATTTTTGCATTGATGTTTTAGGTGTAAGAACTAAATCACTGATGGGAACTACATGCCATTTTTGGGATTGAAGGTGGTGCAATCAGACATATTGTCAATGTTGACGACATGCTTGGGAAACAGGTTATAATGGAAAACAGGCCCTTCCTTTTCTTTGTTAAACAGCCACATCTAGAAAAGTAATGAGAAGCCTTCCAAACAGATGAAAATGGCAGAGATTTGAGTTTGTGGATTGTAGCATGGTATTCCTTTGCAATCTCAGATCGTTGGATATATTCCATTATTTGAATTAAATTTACATTGTTTGTACAAAACTGTATCACATCAATGGTAAAATTTCTGTTTTTTTGGCAGAATGGACAACATTTTGTCCTTTTGGTTTATTTGCTCTGATTTCACAGACATGTTCGATTGTTATCAATGTGCATTTATGGATTCAAATCCATTGACGTTGTGCAAATACAAAGTACAGTGTATTATTTATTTTAACTAGCAACATGTTATTGATAACTCTTTAGCACATTCAATGCTTTAAATTATCATCGCTCCCCATTTCAAAGGCATGGGTTTTTTTTAATAGGTGTTTTTCATTTTGTGCTTCTTGGGTACATATACACTGTTAGAAGTCTTTTGCCAGCAACAAACTATTATGCTTGTGTTGTAATTTAGCTATTTGAGCTATTCTGGATGCCTATTACCGTCTACACTTCCTGTGTCATTTTCCAGAATAACTTGTGGTGACAATTTTTTTGACATCAATCAGGATGAGTTAAATTTATTTGTTTTAGAAGTTCAATTTTTTTTATTGCTTCTTGCTGTTAACTAAGCTGAAAAATATTTTTAGTACTATTTCAAGGAAGCAGGTTTCAGCCATGCTTTGAAGAATTTAGCTGGCATTTGCAGCTACTATGGTTTATCTATGTGGACGAGTTGGGGAAGAGGACATGGCAGCTGAAGTTTTATGCCTTGCATTTTTGCCGTGGCATCAATCATTGTGTTTGGTTAAGTCAAATGGTTTTTTTTAATTTATCAGAGTTCAATTTCCAACTACACGGATTTAGTTTGCTGTTTTGTTATTTTGATTTCGAGATAAATATATTAAGCTACAAACTATAATGTTATCAATGCAAAATTTGCAAGGCATCTCTGGGCTAGCCTTGTTTTCTGGATTTTAGTATCAGTCAGGAGAGCCAACCAACATTGTGTCTCTCTCCCATTATGGAAGCTATCTCTTGTGGTCAGAATTCTGACTTTTAATTTTGACCTCACAGTTTAGAGCTATCCACATCCTTTAAGCTGGTTGTAGGATTATTTGGCTACATTTTTTTTGCGCTTTCTAGATTTTAGGTTCCATTACGCTCTGATTTCATGCAAATTAAATATTAGTGACTGTTCTGTAGGAGGAATAGACGATAACAAAATGTTCATAAAAGCCTTTTCACCCTGTTAAGATTAAATTTTAACCTGTTACTTGTTTATGTTAACATGCCATTGTATTTCATAGCTTATATTTCCCTGGCATTGGCTAGTTGACTGCCTGCCTAACTTTCTTCTGGATTTAAAATACTTATATTGCCCAAAGTTAGATTTATTTGTCATAAAATGGATCTCAAACATTTTCAAAGATTATGGTAGTGTTGATAGTTTCTTAGAAAATGTTTTAGAAACACAATGTTCTGTTTTCAACTGCAATGAAGGTAAATTCTCCATTTTGGTTTTGGCCTCGAACCAGTATGCAATGAACTCACGAGGATCTCATCCGTGCATATTCTGCATTATAATCCTGCAACTGATTTAAAGGAGCTCATTAAGTTCTTACTCTTTGCATTGGAATGCATAATCAGATTTAATATAGTTTAGGTACTGTATGGCTTTGGCAATCTTTTTGTATACAGTTTGACCCAGCTGCCTGATGGTGCAACTGTATGAGAGAATGGCATGTGTCACAGTTGGGTCGCACCCCTCAAAAATGGTATACTTGGTAATAAACTTGGAACTCCTAAATGTTCATGCTTTTCAAAGGATTTTTATATTAGCATTTAGAAAAATTGAACTAATGATTACTATATATAACATGCACATGTTGTGTTGACATTGAAATATGCATGCAACTGGGATGAAAGCTGAAGATCTTATGAATGTTCATTGCAGCAGTTTCATCAGGTGAATTGTCAACCGAAGTATTCAATGATCTGTAACTGGGATCTTATTATTTTCATGTATAATGTTTTACTTGAATATGGTTGTTTTGGCTTGTATTAATGCTATTGGATACTTGTACAGATTATTGATATGAGGTTAGATTTGTTTTCGTCAAATGTTACATTGCAGCAATTTCATTGGGTGAATCGTCATCCAAAGCACACAATGATTTGTAACTGGGGATATACTGATTATTATCATGTATAATAGATTACTTGAATAGGGTTGTTTCGGTTTGTATTAATGCTGTTGGATACTTGTATTGATTATTGATTTGAGGTTAGATTTGTTTTCATTGAATATTACATCGCAGCAATTTCATTGGGTGAATCGTCATCCAAAGTATACAATGATTTGTAACTGGGGATATTCTGATTATTTTCATGTATAATGTTTTACTTGAATAGGGTTGTTTTGGTTTGTATTAATGCTATTTGATTCTTGTACCGATTATTGATTTGAGATTAGATTTGTTTTCATCATTGATAGCATATCAGGTTTTTACCTAATTTTACCCTGCAACACATGAATTTGGTTACAAATAATAGTTTGCATGGATTTAAAGTGTGTGTGTCCCCTTTTCATTCAATTGCACTTGCTTTATTCATCACAAGATTGAAATGTAAGAGACCATTAAACTCCTCTGCACTAGATAAATGTCCCAGCTGATTAGTCCGAATTCTGTTTCATTTGAACATAACCTTATATTCATAATGGAGATGCAAAACTAAACTCAGCCAGGGCTAATATGTTTTGCGTATTTCCAAATGTCAACTCAGTGTAGGTTTAATGTTTGCGCATGCTAATAATTTAAACTATTTTAGCTTCAAGACTTGTTATGAGAGCTTCATCTCTGTACAGATCCGTGATTGCATTTAGGCAAACAGGTTGCCTGCAATTCAAAATTACATATTTGTATAATGTACAAAATGGACAGAGGAATTGAGCAGGTAAATTATGTGGGATGCAATCAATATAAACAACATAACTTCTGTTCTACGAAAATTCTGATTGCCAATTTCTTGCTTCATATTTGTAGTGTATAGAAATCAATACGGCTAATCAGTCACCTCAAAAGAAGTTCTATAATTTTTTTGGGGGTTTACATTAAGCATGATGATTCAAATTCGATTCTAGAGTTTTGAAGTTTTTCTTGTCAGGGGCCACGCGAGATCTTGTACTATGAAGCTTTATAAAATTTGAGTAATCGAATTGTATCTTACAGTTTTGAGATTTCCCTTATTGTGAAGTACTCGAAAAAAATTTGGGTTGAATTAAAATATTAAGTTTTAAATAGTTGTTTGAATTTCAAAATTTCAGCTTACAAATAATTGAAAGTCAGGTTGGTAAAGCAGTTAGATGGGTATTTTTGGAGGACTGCAAATTGAAGTTGAAATGTCAGGTTTACCCACGAATAAATTTCAAGGTCTAATCTCATAAATGATTGATAGTTCAAGTTGGGTTCAAATGAAACCATTAAACATAGTCTTTACAGTTCTGGCCGCATAATGGCCAATAAGGGGAACCGACTATAAAACAAACATTAAGAGATAACAGCACGATCTTGGAATATGGGTAGGAAACAAACATCATGATTTCGATTTATGGTTAAGAAATAAATGTTCAATTTAGATACACGGTGAGACATTTTGAATGGGAATAAGCAATTATCCAAATATATAGGAAGGTCAAAATGGATTAACTGGGCAAACACCAAATTGGAGTACATGGATATTAGATAAAAATCATGATTTGGATATATGAATTAGAAACAAAACACCGATCTAGATATATGATCAGAAAATAAATGTCATAATCATGATACGTAGAAAAGCCAAAATAAATTTGGCTAGTAAATAAATGATCAAAATCTGTAAAATAAGAAATAAACACCACAATAAATTGTCACCACAATATAGATAAGTATAAATATAAACACCATAATATATGAAGAAATAGAGTCATGATATTTATATAGGAAACGAACACTAAATCATAATATTTATATGGTAAATCAACACTAGAACCTTGAGAGAGGGGGTTTGACTATTGAAAAAAAAGACAAAATGAACTTAATGTGAAAGCAAGAACATTTTTTTAGTAGTCTATGTGACACAACATTTGGAAAGGTAAAAGGTTTGAAAGGTGATAAAGAGATCTTGGATAGGTTGGTCTTGGTATATGAAAGAGATTTAAAAACAAAACAAGCAAGATTGATGAATCTTAAACAAAAGTATATGGGATGACACGTAACTTACACTTTCATGCTTTGGTATTTGATGATACTAATTTTCCCTATTGGAAGGACAAAATGGAAGCATATCTGGAAACATTGCACAATGGTATTTGAGAGGTTATTCAAATTGGCTTCTATCCTCCTTTTGGAAGACCTTTGACTACTGACGAAGAAAGACAAATGAAGTTAATGTGAAAGCAAGATCAATTCTTTTTAGTAGTCTGTGTGACACACCATTTGAAAAGGTGAAAGGTTTGAAAGGTGCTAAAAGATCTTGGATAAGCTGGTCTTGGTATATGAAGGAGATTTAAAAATAAAACAAGCAAGACTGATGAATCTCAAACAAAAGTATGAGGTTCGTGTAGACACCTAAAAATCCATTTGTCAATTAAGATTATTTTAGTTGACAAAAGATCTGATGACATCATCAATAATTAATTAGTCTTTATTGTCATTATCCCTTCTCCTATTTTTATTAAAGACATTTAATTAAGAAATCTCTCCCAAAAATATTTAAATCCAATTTGAATGATATTCCCTCCAATTTATTAATTATTTAATAAATTATCCTTCAAAACCCTTTAAATAAATTAAATATTTATTTAAAAGCCAAAAACCTTAAAAATCTTTTAGAAAAACCCTAAACCTATCCTCACTTTCCTAATCACATCCTAAACCTACTTAGAGGGTGATTGCTAACCCTCTTAGTCTAAACCCTCATCCTTTGACTTCTGGTCAACCCCCTCATTAATAAGCCTTACATGCTCATTAATGATCCCTTACACCCTCATTAATGGCTCTTACAACCTCTTAATGAAGCCTATGTCTCATCTTCCACCATTGTTCTCTAAGCACACTTCCTTAGTGTTGCTCACACGTGTGAGCAACCCTTAACCCTTATCCCTTTGACCATACCTCTGACTCTACCCCTAACCTTGACTCTAACCCTAACCACCCTTCCTAATCCAAGCCCTTCCTCAAATCCTATAAATAGCCTCTCTTCCAAGAGCATTTCACCAATTCACTCTTTCATTTCATAGCATAGACATAATGTTAAATTGCATCTAGATCTTAATAGCATTTACTAGTAGTTGTTAGATTCACTTCATTTCCAAGCTTTTTAACTCATCTTAGTATAAGCTTAATGGATTAATATAGTTTCTTTGAAGCATCTTTAATCATTTTCAATCCATATCATATCAAATATCTAAGGTTAAAATGAATCTTGCATCTTCATCATAGCTCTAAATTTGCATCTCATCCATTGCACCCTTGGAACCTTAGGGGCAAAATAGGTTTCCCATACCTGATTTTGTGCCATTTTGGGGTCTCCTTAGCTTGCAAATGAGCTCGATCTACCCTCACATGCATTGGGGATGATTTCATTGTATCTTGAAAGAACACCCACATCCTCATAAAATGAGCAAATCAACGGGGCTTGGGTGCTCCTGTTTTGGCTCAATCTGAGGTGGTGTTGTGAAGTCCTTTTTGTCTAATTTTTATGTTAGAATAGATTAACTGTTTGACTGTCTATGCCTATTCCTAACAGATCAAATTTTACCTCATCTACATTTTGGCACGCCCCATGGGACCCTTGTCTTGATCCTCTACTCCAAAAACCCCAAAACTCGGTCGTCTACAAAATTATGGGTCGTACCTACGCATTTATTGTCCACAAATGTGCATTTATTCAAAAATTTGTAAAACTGCGCATCCATGCATTTTCGCCGCGCACACATGCATTAAAGTTGAGCATTTGTTTTTTGCAAAAAAACTTGCATTTTAATGCACTTTTTAGCAAAATAGATAACTTGCGCATACATTAGTTATAGTTGTGCATATGTACAAAATTTGTAAAGCTACGTATTTGTCACCTAAAATCGCGCATACATTCTCTGTAGCTGTGCATTCATGCCAGTTAGCAGCATTTTTTGTGCTTTTTCATTGATTTCTAAACTTTTTTGGTTTTGCAGGTTCTAAACTCCATTTCTTGCAGGTACTCCTTGGAAAGTGTGTTGATCATCAAAACATCAAGGTCCTAAGACCTACTAACTCACTTGGTAGTTTAGGAAACATAGGCATCATTGTTCAAAGCTTAAAATGAACTTTCTTTCAATCTTGAGTGCCTAAAAACTGCATCTTTTCCTAAACTGTTCAAATCAATCCTAAAGTGATCAACATCACTCATCACACTTTGTTTTTGGTTAAAATGAACATCACTTACAAATCTTGAATGTGTTGAAAGTTTTATGCAAGTCTCAAAGTGTAAAATCTAGGAAAAAATTCAAACTTTTTGAACTAAAGGACAAAATCTTGAATGACCCTAAAGAATGAACCAAGTCAAAAATCAAAGTCATTTCATTTGAGTCCTAAGAAAAATACAATCATGAATGCGCAAAGTGAAAACAAAGCACATACATTTATCAATCAAAGTTCAATCCTAAAAGCAAAAAACTCAATCTCGAATGCAAAAAGGATAAAACACTTGCAACATCTTTCAAAGTACTTTCTTTTCTATTTTCAAGGAAAAAACAAATCAAATCCTAAACATATGTGCTTGAAGGTATTGGCATTGAACACACTTAATCAATTTGGTAAAGAAATCTTCTTGATATGCTTCTAGGAGTCTTTCAAATTTTGCAAAACCTATTTAGGCTAAGTGACGTAAAACAAATTGAACTTGGACAAGTTCATTTGTTCTACTTCTAGCGAGGCATGTCCAAAGAGAAAGCGCTTCCTCTTTGGAGAACGACCTCAAAACCAGTACTTCCCTGACCGGTATAGAAATAAAGCGCTGAGAAAACTCTCGCTTCATCCCCTCAAGCTCAAGCGATGCGTGTTGATGGTAGCCCGAGGTAGGTGAATATCCTTACTATTTCGGCATGCTCAACTAAGCTCTTAAGTGAGTTACGCACATACAAACCGATTGGGAGGACACCACAGACCAAAATAGACACTTGTTAAATCAGAGGCTTCCCGATCTACTCCCGAAAGTATCAAAATCTTTGTGCGAGGATTGATCCAAGTGGTTTCCCGGATCACCTAAAGATTACTCACCATATGTATCCCTTTTTGGGGTACCAAGTTGTGGGCAAAGATTTTGATACTAGCTTGTCTTTTAGGTAGTTCTTATTGGTGTGTTTTTGACGTTTCAAACTCAGTGCACAACATCTGTTAGAATATACGCATTTTCAGGAACACAATAAGAATTCAGTGGTCATCATTTTCTTGTATCCCACAAAGTTTCTTTGTCCTTTGTTGGGATTATTTTCATAATATCTCTTGAGTCCTTCGGTCCTTTTTCATTGGAGACAAATCACAAACTAGAAACCAAATCAAGAACCTATCAAAAGATCAAGTTATCCAAAGCATTGATTCAAAACAATTGCCACAACCTTCCAAACTATGTCTGCTTCAATCAAGCATAAGAAAGCCACGATGCCTAATTCCTATGTTTATCAGGAGAATAAAGTTGCAGAAAGAGACCTTAAAGATCACCAACCTTCCCTTAAAGCAATCCAAGGAGAAGCCACGTATCAGGAGAAACTGGACAATGTGAGTTACAATGCAAGAGTGAAACAATTTGCAGCCCAATTCCGGGTCAATTGTCGCTATGTCAATCTAGAGAGTGAAGAATAGTTTGGCTCATCACATATCCATCATTCCTTTAGAATCCCATATTTTATCTCAGCATCATTGCATCGTCATCCATCCTTAGTTGCATCTCTATCATTTTCTAGTTGCATTCTTGCATCATAGGTCATCTCCCTAGATTGCATCCTAGATCATCCTTTTCATCTTCATCTTGGTCATCCTCTTAAAATATCATCATTCAATCATCCTCCATCATCCTTGAGCCCAAATCCCAAAGCCAACATCCAAGTTAGGATCCTAAACATCCTCGAAACAAATCTAGTTATCACACCATCCACTTTGTGTCATATCCTTTGAGTTGCTTCAAATCTTTATCCTAAATTAGAAATCTCCACCCTTTGACTAAGCATTGTCTAGGGCATCATATACTTGTCTTTGTAATCCTCATCATCTTGAGCAAGAGATTGGCGTGCTGACAAGAATCCCTTCTTCTGAAGATCTATCAGTCTATCTTAGGTTAACAATCCTATCATCTTTGATCCTACATCAGGAAGCAACAACTCATTGCTGACACTTAGTAATCTTCCACCATCCTCGTCATCAAGAATCTTTCATCATCCTCAAATCTAAACAACATCCCACCATCCTTCAGTTGATCCAAATCCTTGCATCATATCCTTAGGTTTGCATTGGCTTATCCTATCCTTAGGGTTTCCATAGAAACATCTTACATCCACCCATCATCTGCATCTTCATCCTTAGATCTGCATTTCATGCCTGCCAAGACACGAGCCAGGAAAAGAAAGAATATGGATCAAAACTTAACCACTAGTTCATCTGATCCTAAATATACTACCAGCGCAATGGTAACTTATGATCCTCAACCCCCACTAATCGAGAATGTGTGGGAAGATCCAAGTGCGACACCAACCACATTTTCCATGGAAGCCTTCATGAGCCATCCAGGACATGCACAAATGGTGAGTGCAATCATCGATCAGAATCACCTAGCTATTCTTGCAAACTATGCACAAGAGGGTACTCCCATTCCACCACTTCTCCAACCCCTCATCCTGATAAAAACCATCCATATCTCGGCTGAAGTCTATACCCCCATCATCCAGCAAATTCACAATCCTAACTTACTAATGGCCCAAATAGCCTCACCTATACCCTATCTCTTGCATTCCAATTCCACAAAACCCATAGTGCAATCAATAGTACAAGCCACCCCCATTTTCCATAATGAGAACGCCACCATCATCAACAACATCTCAAGCCACCACTCAGGCCCAAAGCTTCGCACAAACTCAACCTCCACCTCCCACACAAGCAGTCACACAAGCAGTTCCTCCACCTTCCATGATTTAAGCAACATCATCCTCTTCAGGGGTAACACAATCGTTCCTCTCTTTCACCCAGCAAGCTTCCCCATCAATACCATCCTTTCCGGGGGTAACACAATCATTTCCCTCCTTCACTCAGCAAGCCTCCACATCAGAACCATCCTTCCCATGGGGAACACAAGCACCTTCTTCCACTTCTCAACAAGCATTCACCCAAGCATACATTCCACCTCCACATTTCATTGCTCACACACAAGCCCAACAAACTATCTTCGCAATAGGGATGCCCTTCATGGGCCCTCAAAATACACCATCTACATCCCAAAGTCCCATCCTCACTTTTGTATCCTATGCATCGCAACTCCTACCACGAACAGGCTCTCGACGGGGCCTCACCCAAGCTCAAATGCATACCTTGGGTATACCGACCCAATCCAACATATCCATTCCCACAAACCAACAAGTCACTTTCCCTCAAGTAGTGCAACAACAACCATCGCAACCTCCACCAGCTTCATCTCTTCCTTCGTATACCAACTATCTATCTGTACTACCCACCGCTTTTCAAATAGTTCCACCACCCCAACAATAGAGTTCTGCCCATCTCGCCAGCTACCTTGTGCAACCACCTCCTACTTCCAACTTACAAACAACCACTCTACCACTCAGCAAGCTGCACCATTCCATCATCCTCCTCCAAAGTAGTAATACTTCCCAGAGTAGCAATAACAACATCCCATCATCCCTCAACAACAACAAACCTCATCCTATCCATCACAACAACAACATCCCATCATCCCCCAGCAACAACAAGCAACTTCATATCTTCCACAGCAATACACTTCTGCACCTCAGAAGCAATATCCTACCCAACAACTATCACCCCAAAATCCATTTTAGTCTGCCTATCTTGCTGGACAATCTCCATATCCCACTCCACAATATCCTCCACAAATTCATCCATATTCACCCACACCATCAGATCCTTTCCCAATGGGAGTACCCACTCCAACGCCAATCAACGTTGAATGGGAAGAAATGAAGAATGCTCTCAACGAACTTAAGGCCGAAACAAAGAGCAAGACCTTCAAATTCGAAGAGATCTGCTCCTATCCCTTTGACAGATCAATCACAACAATCATGTTTCCCAAGGACTTTGAGACCCCCAAGTTTGACAAATATCGTGGAAAGGGAGATCCAGTTAGCCATGTCAAGGAATTCTATATGGTTTGTCAAGAGGTTTCTTATAGTGACAATTTCGTCATGTGCCTATTCCCCAAGAGCTTGGGAGGGACTGCTATTGAGTGGTTCTACAAGATACCCTATGGGACAATGACAACCTCTGTTGAACTCTCTGAGAAGTTTGTCGCTTAGTACGCCCATAATGTTGAAAATGAATTGTCTTTGTTAGATCTTTGCAACTCGAAGCAGAAAGGAGGTGAGAGCGTAGTCGACTACTTGCAACGATGGAAAAATCTTCATTGATAACCTGCATTCCAAGCTATCCCATTTCATGAGGATGAACTACATCCAAACCTATGAAGATATCAAAGGAAAAGGAATAGACATCGAAAGAGGCCTCTTAGACGAAAGCACCATCCGACAATACAAAGATGATTTACATAGCAAACCCAGTAATGAAAAGCCTTGATACTGGAACAGAAACAAAAATGTTGTCACAAATGGAGCCACTGACACTAAACATGTCCAAATTGTTGTGGCTGGTCCTACACCATCTATTCCCTCGTATCAAAAACAACAACAACCAATCAATCAGTAACCTATGCAGCACTATCAACAAGAAGAAAACCAAGAGAATCAGGCCAATGCCATATCAATTACTCTAGCACAGAACAAGCCTCGAGTCTAGACTCATCAAAAATGAATCTTCACCCCTCTTGGTGAACCATTTGACATGATCTTCCATTGAATGGCTAAAGCCAATCTGATTATCTATCCTCCAACTCAGCAATTCGATGATGCAACTCCCAGGCCCACATGGTACCAACAACATGAGTAGTGTGACTATCATCGTGTTAAGGAACACGCTACCCTCAAGTGTATGAAACTGAAGCACTATATCCAAATCTCATTGACAGAAAATAGATCCAAGTGGACACACCAGTCCAGTCTTCACCTAATGCCAATTTACAAATCTATCAGAATGTGTTCCCTCAACACAACACTGGGAAGAATCAAGTCAATACCAATCCTCCACTCCATAACCAAGGAAAAGTCAAACAAGGAGACTATGCTGACGAAAAAGACTATACTACTGCCCACATCAACTATGACAAATTTTTCAGATGCATAACCCAAGTTGAGCTCATTATCAATGTCATCCATGTCAAGGGAGCAGATAGTCAATGTGTCATTACCACACACAGAGGCCAAATATCTATCGTCAGTGCTAATCCAATGCCTGCACATAATGCCCAGTAGAATCTTCTAGAACATCTTGGGAATACATTTTCCCAAATATCCATCCTCGACCTTCTCTGTACTTCACCCATCCATCAAAAGATCCTCAACAGATCCCTCCAAGAAGACCATGTCCCCACAAACATTGATACTATCTAGTTTGAGAACCTTGTGGGACATCTATCTGCATCATGTGCCCTTTCCTTCAAGCTGTCTGACATACCATTTGTTGAGCCTGACCACAATCTCCCTCTTTCTATTGTCGTCATGGTCAGAGACTTTTCCATCAAAAGGGTCATGATAGATAATGGCTCAGCCCTAAATTTGTGCACTTTGAAATTCATCCAACAAGTGGCATTCACAGATGTCGACATATCACACGATGTTATCACCATCAAAGCCTATGATAACTTGGAGCGTACCTCCAAAGGTACTATTCTTTTTCTAATCAAGCTAGGCCCAGCAACTCAAGACACCATCTGCCATGTTGTTGATCTAGACCTACCATACAACATCCTCCTCAGCCAACCATGGATCCATTCCATTAAAGATGTTCCATCCACTTATCACTAGTGCCTCAAATTTTTGTATCAAGGCACTAATATCACCATCCATACAGATCCCCAACCCTTCGCATATTGTTGTGCATTGGAAGCATCATTCCCCCATTACACCCACTGTCCTGGCATTGACATTGGAATTTTTTTGCCAACTCATCCTGATCCCATAGCGATCTAGAGACTATCCTAGCCTCCACTCTTTCCTCCATCAAAATCAACAACATAGGTTGTGGTGAGTATAGCCTAAATGATGCATTTACATTAGGGGCCCTCCCACTTGATCCACATACACAAGGGCGCCCAAGCCACCAAAGAAAGCCTACTCCAGTAGATCTTGAAATCAAGCAATTGGAACCATTAACATTTGTCTCCCATGGAATCATAAATAGTCTAGAGATGGACCCTGATATCAACCGATGGCTATACAAAGATCCCCCACCTCCTAACACTGATCTCCTTAGTTACTTCAAAGATAAATATCCTTCATCACACAAGTACACCACAGAATAATCAAAATACCAAGGTGGTCATCTTAGACCAAACAAAGGTGGTAGCAAAGATCCAATAGAGGCTTCACAGAATCCAAAACATCAAGGCCTTGGCTTTAATATCCCTCACCTGCACGTACAAGGACCCAATAGTGCAACTGGGGCACCAACTTGTCCAACGTTCCCCTCTTGAATATCTAGGATGACCTTGTAGAAATCAAGGACATCTGTGAAGAGGAAGAAAAGAAATCCTACGATGACATCTTCGATGATGATACCCTCCTGGGAAATTTTGTCCTCCATCAACTTGCCATCAATGTCATTGAAATTCCCCTCATCCATCCCGAACTTGTAGACTGGGGTCAACCAAGAATCACACATATTGATGAGTTCCAAAGCACAAAAGCACTCGTAAGGTTCATGGGAGCATCAAGCTAGCAATCAAATCAAGAACAAGAATCATCTCATGTCTGCAAGCTTGACCCTGAATGATACTTTGGGGAAGAGGCAATCTTTAGCCACAAAGTTGGAAAAGAAAAAGAAAAAAATGAGTCCTTATGTGAAAAACCCTCTGGGGCGCATTTCGACTCTAAAAAAATAAAAATAAAGGGTGTATCTTCTAGTGAAAACCTCTCTAAGGTGCTAGAAGATGAAGACTTTCCTCTTCCTCCCATCCAAGACTATAGGCTAGAGCAATCATCAATCCTCATTGGGGAAACCAAACTAGTCAACTTGGGAATAGAAGAATATCCAAGGATCACCTACATTGTAGAATCTCTGACTAAAGCAGAAGAAATGGCTTTCACAACGCTCCTCCAGGAAGCTACTGCCAATTTTGCATGGTCATACACACACATGCCAAGACTTGATCCCAATCTTGTTGTCCATCATCTTGCAGTGGATCCTAGTGCTAAACCAGTAAAGAAGAAGCTACAGAAAATGCATCCTAAGGTAGCCCTATTAGTAAAAGAATAATTGGAGAAGCTACTACAAGCCAAAATCATCAGAGCCATAGACAATTCAGAGTGGATCTCAAATATGGTGCATGTCACTAAGCCTCCAGGAGAAATCAGAATCTGCACTGACTTTAGAGACTTGAACAAAGCATGTCCAAAAGATGATTTTCCCTTACCAAACATCGACATGATAGTAGATCTCACAATAGGCCATGAGATGTTGTCACTTATGGATGGCTTCTCAGGGTATAATTAGATCAGAATAGTAGAGGAAGATCAACACAAAACAACTTTCACAACACCATGGGGTACCTTCTGCTACAATATGATGTCATTTGGACTAAAGAATGCAGGAGACACCTATCAGCAAGCAATGACAAGTATCTTCCATGATATGATACACAAAATCATAGAAGACTACATGGATGATATCCTTGCAAAATCCAAGACACAACGAGAACACCTTGACATCCTTGAAAGCGTGTTTGATCGCCTCCATCATTATGGCCTAAATTTAAATCCAAAGAAGTGTGTCTTCGGTGTAACATCTGACAAGATGTTAGGCTTCATTGTATCATGATGCGGCATAGAGATTGACCCCAAAAGGTCAAAGCAATAACAAAAATGCCTGCTCCCAGAATATTCAAGAAGCTCAGAAGCCTGCAAGGTAAACTGTAATCAGTGTGTCATTTCATATCACAACTGGTAGACAAGTGCCAACCTTTCACACATCTACTCTGCAAGGACACATGCTTCAAATGGGATCCTATCTGCCAAAGAAGCTTTGAGAAGCTAAAAGAATATCTAGCTAACTCTCCCATCCTTGTATCGCCATTCCTAGGATGCCCTCTGATCTTATACATCTCTGCAACCACTACAACACTGGGGGCACTATTAGCACAACTTGACGACAACGACAAAGAAAGAGTCATCTATTATATCAGTTGAACACTTGTTGGCTATGAGCTCAATTATTCACCAATGGAAAAATAATGTCTAGCAGTGGTGTTTGCCACTCAAAAGCTTTGGCACTATATGCTTAGCCACACCATCAAGCTCATCTCAAAGGTGGACCCGCTTAAGTATCTTCTATCAAGGACAATATTAACAGGCCGAATGGTGAAATGGGTCATGTTGCTAAGCGAGTTTGATATCCAATACATCAACATAAAATAAATCAAAGGGCAAGTAATTTTTGATCAGCTAGCAGAAGCACCACTGGTAGATGCATATCCACTAATTATGGAATTCCTTGATGAACATCTATGCATGATCAAAGAACAACCAATATAGAAGCTATACTTTGATGGCTCCTACACATCGTATGGATTAGGGGCAGGAATCCTATTTGTCACTCCTCAAGGTGACTACATCCCTAAATTATTCAAATTGGGATTCCCATGCACCAACAACATTGTAGAGTATGAGGCACTCATCTTAGGCCTCAAAACAACCATCAAGTGGAATATCATAGAGCTGCAAGTGTTTGGACATTCATAGCTAATAATCAAGCAAATCCTCGATGAATTCCAAATAAAGGACGACAAGCTTCTACCCTACAAGAAAATAGTGGAGAGATTGAAAGAGAACTTCCCGAGTCTACAGTTCATGCAGATACCAAGGCTATAAAATAAAGTTACCAATGCAATGACAACCATCAAATCCTTACTGGAGATCCCTCATGATTCAACACAGTACAAATTCTTAGTCGAGTAGCTACACACTCCTGCTTATGTGAATGTCGATTCAGAAATGGTGTGCATCTCGGTTGGTCCTCAGTCCTCGTGGTACCACAAAATTCACACATATCTTAAAAATGGTATCATATCCCCCCACCTCACAAACACGCAATGCCAAAACCTAATTCACAGAGCTTACCGCTACACACTTGTAGCAAACACCCTTTATTGTCGAGGATGTCACAACATCCTCTCTAGGTGTTTAGATTCGAATGAGGTCGTCCTAGCTTTACAAGAGGTACACGCTAGAATTTGCGGTGCCCACACAAGTGGCATGGTCCTAGCAAAGTAACTTCTCAAAGTTGGGTATTACTGGCCAACAATGGAACATGATGCCTGTGAATTCATCAAGAAATTATTACCATGTCAACAACATGCCAATCTAATCCATGCTCCAGCTCAAGACTTGCAACCTATCGCGCCACCTTGGCCATTCTCATGTTGGGGCTTCAACCTTGTTGGATTAATCACTCCCCTTTCCTCATATGGACACAAATATATCATAATAGCCACATAATATTTTACAAAGTGGTTTGAAGAAATTCCGCTCATCCTCACTACATGCATTCAAATATCCAAGTTCATCCTATACCATATCATTTGCCACTTCGGCATCCCTTCCACCATCTTCATAGACCATGGCACACCTTTTGAAAACCAACATGTGGATGATCTATGTGCTAGACTCCATATCCATCACCACTTTTCCAGCCCATACTTCCCACAAGGAAATGACCAAGCTGAGGCAACTAAAAAAACTATCCTGAAAATCCTCAAGAAGGTTGTCAATGATTTTGGTTGTGACTGGCACCTCCAAATAAATCTCATCCTCTAGGTCTATCGTACTTCTTATCGCACTCCCAGAGGCACCACCCCATATTCCCTTGTATATGGTGTTGAATTCATTCTACCCGTCGAGCTCCCATCATTGCGTCTCTCCGTGAAGAACTATACCACAGATGAAGACTATCGTGTAATGCGCTTCACACAACTTGATCTATTAGATAAAAGGAGGCAAGAAGCATATGATCACCTGGTTGTTTACAAGAATCGACTCAAAATAACCTATAACAAGGTCCATCCAAGATAATTCCAAGTCGGCGACATGGTCTTGAAAGAAAATTAGAAAGTACAAGCACATCGAGAGAAAAAAGGCAAGTTTGAACCTACTTGGTTGGGTCCTTATGTTGTCACAATATGCTTTGGCTCAGGAGCTTATCAATTATCAACACCAGAAGGAGAGCTCCTAATTGATCCTATCAACATCATACATCTGAAGTGGTTCTATGCTTGAACTAGATCCTATATATCCAGAAAATCCCTATAAATAGGAAAATACAAAAAAATACAAAAAAATCAAAAAATCAAAAAAGAAAAGAAAAATAATCATCCAATGGTGAAAACTTGGCAATTCAAGTGCCTTGGACAAGTATGTTGGTGAAAAGCTAGAAACATGCACCATACATAGTGGACTGAGCTATTAACTATCAAAATCACATCCCCCACCCATCCCAAATCCCCATCTCAATCCCAAATCCTCTTTCTCCAATCCCCATCCCCATCCCTAACCAATCCCTCCCTAGGTGTTCTATCCTCCCGCATGTCTAAAACAACAATCAATTCCTATCCCAAACCTTGAGCTTCCTGTCTATATCTTGTATAGCAAGATCCTCCTATCCCGATCCCCGAGCTTGTGTACATATCCATTATACATATTAGTGCATCTTGTTGTACATATCCTCATCAATCTTGCAGTAGCTTTGATCAAATATCTTGTCCCACCTAGCCTTTTACTTTAGTAACATATTTTTTCGACTATCCTTGATCACATGATTATCCTTGATTCATCATTTTCCAACAACAATACCACATTCTCCTCATCAAACGGGTCCTTGCAGGATGTATCCTTCCTCATGTCCGACCTAATCTTCCATCATCCATCAACTGGGTCCTTGCCAAATGTATCCTTCCTCACGTTCTAGCCTAATCTTCCCCCCATCACACAATCAATCCTTCTCCTTGGCAAAGGACGTCTTGTGGATTTATCACTTTGGTCTTGGATTTTTTTCCTTTGGATCTTGTTTATCTTTTTGCAGCTTCTTCTTGTTTCGCTCCTCACAGTCATCACAATCCTTTATATCATGGTGCGCTATGAATGAGGACAATCTAGGGCACGGTCTTTTGATCTTCTTTCTTCTGCCTATGATTCAGTTAGATATGACCCTTGCATGTTTCATATGTAGTCTTCTAGGTTACATGGTGCACTTGGGAAATGTCACTTGTTTATGGGTTCTCTGTCATTGTTTCCACCATGGCTCCTTCCGGGTTTCATGTGTGGCTGGGGAAACCCTTTGCGTGTGTGTTTTTGTGTCAGTCCTCTGCAACATTGGTGACAAGGCCTTGAGTTCCCAGTAACCTTGGCAAGTCTCTAGCATTGCTATATTAAACTAGGTTGTGCTCTCCACATTTACATAATGAAATCTCCAAGTCCCGCCAGCTGCATATAGATTAATCTTGCAGCCTTCATATATAGATTCATCCTGCATCCTGCATCTCACATCATATTGCGTTCATACATCTTTTCTCATGGGAGGTTTACTAGTTATCCCCCTCTTCCCATCTTTCTTCCATCCTTTCCCTTTCCGCTTGTGTCCTTTTTTAGAAAATTCCCCAAAGTTTCCTCTTTGCGTTATTTTCTCGAGGGGGCACAACCCCTTACCATCTATTCTAGCATGGGGCATCTTATTTTTCTTGTCTTTGACGCAACACCACTTGCGGCATTGCATCAAAGAAGGGAATATTGTAGACACCTAAAAATCCATCTGTCAATTAAGATTATTTTAGTTGACAAAAGACCTGATGATATCATCATTTATTAATTAATTAATTATTTAATTAATTAATTAGTTTTTATTATCATTATCCCTTCTCCTATTTTAAGTAAAGACATTTAATAAAAAAATCCCTCCCAAAAATATTTAAATCCAATTTGAATGATATTCGCTCCAATTTATTAATTATTTAATAAATTATCCCTCAAAACCCTTTAAATAAATTAAATATTTATTTAAAAGCCAAAAACCCTAGAAATCTTCTAGAAAAATCCTAAACCTATCCTCACTTTCCCAATCACGTCCTAAACCTACTTAGAGGGTGATTCCTAACCCTCTTAGTCTAAAGCCTCATCCTTTGACTTTTGGTCAACCCCCTCATTAATGAGCATGTTCATTAATGAGCCTTACATGCTCATTAATGACCCCTTACACCCTCATTAATGGCTCTTACAACCTCTTAATGAAGCCTATGTCTCCTCTTCCACCATTGTTCCCTAAGCACACTTCCCTAGTGTTTCTCACACGTGTGAGCAATCTTTAACCCTTATTCCTTTGACCATACCCCTAACTCTACCCCTAACCCTGAATCTGACCCTAACCACCCTCACTAACCCAAGCCCTTCCTCAAATCCTATAAATAGCATCTCTTCCAAGAGCATTTCACCAATTCACTCTTTCATTTCATAGCATAGACATAATGTTAAATTGCATCTAGATCTTAATAGCATTTACTAGTATTTGTTAGATTCACTTCATTTCCAAGCTTTTTAACTCATCTTAGTATAAGCTTAATGGATTAATATAGTTTCTTTGGAGCATCTTTAATCATTTTCAATCCATATCATATCAAATATCTAAGGTTAAAATGAATCTTGCATCTTCATCATAGCTCTAAATTTGCATCTCATCCATTGCACCCTTGGAACCTTAGGTGTAAAATAGGTTTCCCATACTTGATTTTGTGCCATTTTGGGATCTCCTTAGCTTGCAAATGAGCTTGATCTACCCTCACATACATTGGGGATGATTTCATTGTATCTTGAGAGCACACCCACATCCTCATAAAATGAGCAAATCAAACAGGGCTTGGGTGCTCCCGTTTTGGCTCAATTTGAGGTGGTGTTGTGAAGTCCTTTTTGTCTGATTTATATGTTAGAATATATTAACTATTTGACTTTCTACACATGTTCCTAAAAAATTGGATTTCACCATCTACAGTTCTAAGAAAGACAAAAAGATGAGTGTTTAAAGCTACATTTACGGAGTTACTAATGTTGGTGATGGAATTAGAGCTACTAATGGACATCTAGAAGATACAGACGTCGTACTCAATATCTTATTAACTGTATCAAATAATTTCATACCAATGGCATGTTCAATAAGGAAAATAAATGATCTAAGTTAGTATTCAATTGATCAACTCATTGGTTCACTTTCTACATTTGATATTGCATAAGTTGAAAGAGAAAAGAGGGATACTGCATTCAGAGCTATTAAATATGTTGAGCCTAAGTCATGCAAGATGTCGGAGGAAATTAAAGAATATCTTTCAAGAAGATTGAAGCGAGGTACTAGTAGATACAAAGGTAAGTTACCTCTTAAGTTTTTTCATTGTGGAAGGATAGGACATTTTGCTAATGATTGCAAGTATAAGGAATATATTAGTGAATCAAAAGATGATGATAGAAAAGAAAATCAAAAGAAAAGTGATTTCAGAAAGAAATTTAATTTCAAATACGAGTAAAAAGAGCTTATGTTTCCATGGAGGGATTCTTTTTGAAGATGAGGATACTAATGAAACGATTGAGGTGTCCCTATTTTTAGTTGTTTCTCAAAAGAAAGAGGAGATTGCATTGCATGCTAAAATTGTTGCAAGAGCATGGATCATAGATTTTGGATGTTCAAATCATATGATACGAGATGAGAAAATATTTTTCAAGTTTGAAGAAAATGATGGTTGATCAATTAGATTTGTAGAAGGAAGTGCACATAACTTACACTTTCAAGCTCTAGTATTTGATGGCACTAATTTTCCCTATTGGAAGAACAAGATGAAAGCATATCTAAAAATATTGGGTAATGGTATTTGGGAGGTTATTCAAATTGGTTTCTATCCTCCTTTTTTAAGACCTTTGACTACTGAAGAAGAAAGACAAAATGAAGTTAATGTGAAAGCAAGAGCAATTTATTTTTAGTAGTCTATGCGACATAATGTCTGGAAAGGTGAAAGGTTTGAAAGGTGCTAAATAAATATTGGATAAGATGGTTTTGGTATATGAAGGAGATTTAAAAACAAGCAAGATTGATGAATCTCAAACAAAAGTATGAGGTCCTACGAAAGGTAGCAGATGAGAGTTTTGAAAGCTACATTTACAGAGCTACTAATGTTGTAGATGAAATTAGAGTTGTTAGTGGACATCTAGAATACACATATGTCATACTCAAGATCTTATTAACCCTACCAAAGGAGTTCATACCAATGACATGTTTAATAAGGGAAATCAGTGATCTAAGTCAGTATTCAATTGATCAATTCATTGGTTCACTTTCTACATTTGTGATTATAGAAGTTGAGAGAGAAAGGATAAAAATTGCATTCAAAGTTGTTGAAGATGTTGAACTTGAGTCTTGCAAGATGTCAGAGGAAGTAGAAGTATATCTTTCAAGAATATTCAAGTGAGGTGTCAATAGATACAACGGTAAGTTACCTTTTAAGTTCTTTAGTTGTGGAAGGATATGACATTTTTCTAATGATTGCAAGTATAAGGAATATATTACTGAATCAGAAGATGATGATAAAAAAGACAATTAAAAGAAACATGATTTCAAAAAGAAATTTAATTTGAAAGGAAAGGGTAAAAAGAGCTTATGTTCCATGGAGTAATACTTTTTTGAAGACAAGGATACTAATGAAATGATTGAGTAGTCTCTATTTTTAGCTATTTATCAAAAGAGAGAGGAGATTGCATTGCATGCTAAAGTTATTATAGGAGCATGGATTGTAGATTTAATATGCTCAAATCATATGATAGGAGATACGAGAAGATTTGTCAATTTTGAATTATATGATGGTATAGCAATCAGATTTGCAGGAGAAGGAAGTGCACACAACTTACATTTTTAGGCTCTGGTATTTGATGACACTAATTTTCCCTATTAGAGAGATTAGATGGAAGCATATCTGGAAACATTACATAATGGTATTTGAGAGGTTATTCAAACTAGTTTCTATCTTCTCTTTGGAAGACCTTTGGCTACTGGAGATGAAAGACAAAATGAAGTTAATGTGAAAGAAAACACAATTCTTTTTAGTAGTCTATGTGATACAACATTTGGAAAGGTGAAAGTTTTGAAAGGTTCTAAAGAGATCTTGGATAGGCTAGTCTTGGTATATGAAGGAGGTTTATTAACAAAATAAGCAATATTGATGAATATAAAACAAAGTATGAGGTCTTAAGAAAGGAAGAATATGAGAGTGTTGAAAGATACATTTACAAAGTTACTAATGTTTCCAATGGAATCAAAGTTGCCAATGGACATATAGAATACACAAATATCATACTCAAGATCTTATTAACCCTACCAAAGGAGTTCATACCAATGGCATGTTCAATAAGAGAAAGAAATGATCTAAGTCAATTTTCAATTGATCAACTCATTGGTTCACTTTCTACATTTGAAATTGTAGAAGTTGAAAGAGAAAAGAGGGAGATCACATTCAAAGATGTTGAAGATGTTGAACCTGAGTCATGCAAGATATGATAGGAAGTTGAAGCATTTATTTCAAGAAGATTCAAGTGAGGTACCAGTAGATACAAAGATACGCTACCTCTTAAGTGCTTTAATTGTAGAAGGATAGGACATTTTGCTAATGATTTCAAGTATAAGGAATATCTTAGTGAATCAAAAGATGATAGAAAATAAATCAAAAGAAAAGTGATTTCAAAAAGAAATTCAATTTCAAAGTTAAGGGTAAACATAGCTTATGTTCCATGGAGGAATAATTTTTTTAAGGTGACGATACTAATGAAATGATTGATGAGTCTATTTTTAACTATTTCTCAAAAGAAAGAGGAGATTGCATTGCATGCTAAAGTAGTTGCAAGAGCATGGATCATAGATTTTGGATGTTCAAATCATATGACAAGAGATAAGAGAAGATTTGTCAAGTTTGAAGAATATGATGGCGGAGAAATCAGATTTGTAGGAGAAGTGTACAAATCAAAGACATTAGAACCATTTCAATTGATGGTAAGCATATAACTGATGATGTTTACTATGTCAAAGGTTTGAAACTTAATTTGTTTAGTTTTAGTCAAATGTGTAAGAAAGGTTATGAAGTTATGTTTAAAAGTGATGGTTGTGTTATCAGAAAGAAACATACTGGTAAAAGGGTTGTTGAAGGTTTTAGGACTACTAGGAATATCTATTATATTGAAGACCAGGAATAACTTTAAGAAACCCCCTCTTGAGAAAAAGTGTAAAATCATGGCTAATCCAACATTATTTTTTGGAGAAAATCTTCATATTGATGGTGAAATATTTTTTCAAATCAGGAGAAAAAATTAATTTGTATTGGTGATTTTGTTTTCCTACCATATGAAAATTCAATAAAATCATGGCAATTAATTCATTAATGTGAGGGAAAACATATAATGTATGAGGTGAATGTTTTTCTTTTGAAGGAAAAAATATATAATATATGAGGTGAATGTTTTTCTTTTGAAAGAAAAAATATATAATGCATGAGGTGAATGTTTTTCTTGCAACATAAAATTATTTAATTTAATTAGCTATCTTTTGTTATTTATGGGAAAATAAATATTTTATTGGCCATTTTATTGCCAAAAATACCACTAATACCGATTAATAAATTAATAATACCACTTTTCAATAGTTGTGACTTGTCGTGTGGGCTAATGCCAAATGGCAATTGATCAAGGATCTAAATAATGCAACATCACTTCGAGAGAATAACACCTTTATTTGTTGTCAAATTTTGCACAATGGTATTGATAAGTGCAATCACATCGACAAGTATCTAACATCCATCTGACATCATTTTATAATTTTAAATTTATTATTTGAGACTGTTCAATGATTGTAGATCAATGACTGAAGTTTTATTTTGACCTAAAAGTCTAAACAAAATGTAAATCTCCAGCAAGTTTCTGGAATATTGACATGTATCAAACCTTAACCCCACACGTTGACCTTGATCGTTGATTACTAATGGTTAGTAGATTATTTGGAAGGTCGATAATGTTGCATGGTCCTAAATTCCTAATCGACATTAAATAAATGCCTTGTCACTGACACTGACATTATCTATCTGTGATCCGTTCAACATTGACTATATTACCAAATTACCAATTTTGCAGATGCATGCATTTATGGGAAAGATTTAAAGAGAGATATAAAGGATTTAACAAGATTTGAAGGACAAAGGAATTAATAGGGTTAGAGAAGGAATTGCTAATTTTCTAGGCTATTAATAGATGATCTAGCTTTTTTCTTCTTCAATTCACCTTTCATAGATAAATTGTCAGAGTTGCCTCTGGTTTAGGTCATTGGGTGGTAGATAATTTGATATTCAGATTTAAAAAGATTTAGATGGACACTCCTTATAGGCTTAGAAGTACATATGTGGAGGCCCAGAAGGCATTTTTGGGTTCCATCTCAGATTCTACACAAGAGTCAGTTTGTAGGAAGGTTGGGCTTTTTGTAAATGAGGTCATGAGGATGGTGTTAGGCAAAGAGTTTTTGTAAAATAAAAATAGACACCGAGTCAACACAGATATTACATTCTAGTTTTTGGCATCTCTTATGGACCTTGGAGGAGACAAGGTGGATATGTTGATGCTCCTGAGGAAGGTTTTCAAAGAAGAATTTGTGGGGGCCGACGTTCATGTTGTTGTCTTTCCAAACATAGGGGTGGGTATCACTAGGGAAAGTGAAATACCCAAGCTACTCTAGCTAGGCTAGAATGTGGCGATGCAACCTTTTCTCTTGGGCCTAAATGTTGGGTAGTTGAAGCGCCATAGGAAATGGGCGTTGATTGGTAGGGATATTCTTTGTAAATGGTTTCTCCTTGAAAAAGTAGACTAGTACGGGTGGCTTGATAAACTCTCACAATTAATCCTCTCTAGAGAAATCTACCTAGACAAAGGTCACACAACGGAAGATCCCTTGTGTTTCCCATGGCCCGTCACCCCATGGTCTGGAGTTATGAATTCAAGTGCTTAGGGTTTCTTTTTTTTGTGATACAATCATACCAATTTTTGGGTTTTCTTTTTTTATACAATCATACCAATTTTTGGGTTTTCTTTTTTTATACAATCATACCACTAGCACTGGTCCTCTCCCAATGACGTAGTAGGTTTTTTTAATTGCTAGTACCTCGTAACCTCCATTTTTCTTTTAAAATTTTGGAGGCACTCTGACAATCAACTACTATAATTTTGCAACTTCATTTCACTTTTCCTTTTATGGATATGAAAAATGATTTCAATTTCATTGTTTTGTGCTTAGCAAAATTCAATTTGTGTATGAAATGGGTGAAAATTGTGTGTAATAATTTATTTATGGATGAAATTGAAATTTCAAAGTAGTATCAAGTTAATAATTTGTTAATCTGAAAATGAACCAAAAAAGTTACAAATGTATGATGTATTTGTGTGATTTTTTGAATAGTTAAAAAAATTAGGGTAATGACTAATTTCTACAAATGATTTTGTGAATCTTTAACAAAATGTGAGTTAGGAATGATAAATAATTTCATAAAAGATGATAGTAATGAATAAATTTTCATGCAATTTGAATCCCACACTCGACTTGAATCCTATTCCTCTAGCAATTATCTATAAACTAGCAATTGCAAGCTTTTGTGCCTGCAACGATGAGTCTATAGGAGCTTTTATTTTTCAAATTGTCAAAATGGTTTGCATAATATAGAAAGAAAATCATTAATGATGTAGAAAATAAATTTGAAAATATAAAATAATATATTGAAAGGAAAAAATTATATTTTAGGCAGAAGTTAGAAAGAGTTAAATAGTCTTAAAAAACATTTCATAAAAGTGATACGTGTGAGGGAAAGAAAGACTATGACCCATTGGATGATGACATGCTAGGTGATGAGGTCACCAAATTGGAAAAAATCCTATTGATAAAGGGACCCATGACAATTGACAACAAATACCATCATCCGTTGGATGAGCATAGATCAACAATGTATGATGTATTCCGGGTGGAATGTGGGGACGATAAACATTTTTTGCAAACTTCATTTAAAAATGAGACACGTGTCATTGATTGAACTTTGTCAAACTACTGACATAAATGAAAAACATTTGAATTTGTAATTAAGTGTAATAAACTCTATTGTACCACCAGTCTTCAGAAAGAAGCAATTAGCTTATTGCCCTGAGGTTGTGAATAGTAATTAATAAAAATTTATAAAATTCTAACGTGATTTGTACAATCTTCAAATTTTTCCCTTTAAGTTTTGAACTTTCTAAGGGTTTTGAAACTAAGGCACTCAATGCTCATATTGGTATTTCAATTCTTGGACAAACCAGTTAATCAATGGAGATTTAGAAGTGGCTTCTAGATTGAGGAATGCAACAGATTTTGTCTGCGCCAGTTTGCTCAAATAAAAAATCCAAGTAAAATCCAAAACACCTACATCCCGTATTTTTTATTTTGAATCTTGTCAGTCATGGTTTACTATTTAGATTATAGAACTAGAATCACAGGTTCAACTTGAGGGTTAGCATTTTTAGGGTTGTTTGTGTAGCATTATTTTGAACCATTACCAGTACTAGCAATGGGGAACCCAAAAACTACCACTACAGGAAAATCCAAAGGGAAAGAAAAAATAAACTTCAACAAACTAGTTAAAATAATAGGTTTCATTGATGAATACCATGATATTTATGATTCTGTTATCCATGGTGATAGGTGAATTATAGATATTACATATGCATTGTCTAATAAGTCGAGAAAACCAGATAGGGAAAAAGTTAATGTTAGAAACAAAATGTTAATGGAAAATACAAATAAAATTGCATTGTGGTATATTGGTTTGGGATGGATGATGTTTCCTTATAAAGTATTCCCTTACCCAAAAATTGTCATGGTTTGTACCTTAAATTATGATGAAGATAGAAAGACAATTGTGAATAAAAATACTCAATCGAAAATTTTATCCATAACTAAAGGAGAATTTTTTCATTTGTTGGACCTAGGTTTTGAAGCACAAAATTCAAACATCCACATTCACCTAGGAAACCTAGCATAGAACTATGAGAGAATCAATGCAAATTCTAAAGATTCATTTATCAAAGGTCTTACAGTGTGTGGTGCTTTATTGGATCACAATCATAAGCCTCCTTATGATTTTGACATTTTTGTGTCATGGGTTCATGATAGTATTTCCTTGCTAAGATTTTGCCTAGGATTGGAAACTAATAGGAAAGTGGGTACCAATGTTCTTGAAATGATTTTTCATATCCATTGTCAACTTGAACCAGTGAGATATAATTTTTTTGAGCATGTTGTTCAATCCATGCAAAAATAATTAGTAATGATTAAAAGTGGTTCCTATAATACATTTAGGTTCACAACCTACTTGTGCTATATTCTTTTAGCAAAGTATTGTACAATGTTCAAGACCAAAAAGCTTCGGATTAGAGTCTGTAATATTGATGAGAAGACTCAAAACAAAATAGTGTGTCCATTATATGAATGAACACCTAAGACAAGGATGAATGATAATAGAAAGAATAAAATAATTTTGTAGACTACTTTTTGGCACTAATGTATCATGAAATTACAAGCACTCCAATGCCTAGACTACCTATGTCTTGTAGAGATTGCATTCAACTAGGAAGTACAATACAATTGGTTGACTGGTTCTTCATGGAAGAATACACTATGTTAAGGTTTTACGGATCAACAATAGAACCCCACAAACTCCAATACATTTGACAAAGAGGTTATTTGCATATACGACAGATGCAAAGTACAAATGGACTCTTTCATGGTTAACAAAAGAAGAGCATATTTCCTTCCTTGCCTTTCTCATGTGGAGGGTTCACATTTGACAAAAAAGGATTCAATGTGGCACATGATTTTTGGAAATTTTTAGTTTTGGTGTTGATAGTTACTAGTAGTAGAATCCAGTTGATGTCATTTGAACAAGGCTTGTGGAGAATAGGAACTCTGCAAGAAAATTTCAACATGAAAGAAAACCATTGGTAGAAAAGTTGAAAAACATGGACTCCTAGGATGAGGTCAAAAAAGAGATGGAAAAATTGCAGGTGACAATAATATCTCAATAGAATAATTGTCATCACAAATTATGGGTTTGTACTCACAGGGAACAACAGAGAAGGGCATCCAAAAAGCCAATCCACAACAAATAAGAGGTTTCTATAGAAAAACAATTCCACAACATATATTGAAACAATGTATGGACATAAATTAAACTCAAAATTACTAACTTTTGGACTATGAGGAAGAATCTCAATGGATCAAAGACTGATGCAGATCTAGAAGAAATCCCTAAGGATGAAGAGTTTATCCAATTGTGGAATCAAGAGCATCCAAATGAAGCATATGAAGATTACAAAATTGATGAAGATAACTAGAACAAGGAAGCTCTCACAACCACTCCAATAAATATATGTTCTCTTAAAAAATGGGTGGATTCGATGAGTCCTTGAAACAATCATATCCCAAAGCAGAAACCATGGTTTAAAAAATGGGTTTTGAAGGTCGTGGTCTAGGTGTCCAAGGAAAAGGCCCTTGGTTTCCAATTGACACACCACTTCCACCAAAAAATGGTGATAAACTATTCATTAGAGATGAAAATGAATCATCAAAGAAAGATAAAACTACTACCCATGCATCTCGATTTGTTAGAGCTTCAAATCTAGATTACGTAGGCACTTAGATTCAATCACAACCACTACCACAACATGGTATGATTGAATCAAGTACCACTACCAATGGTGGTGAATCAAGTGCCACTACCACTGGTGGAGAGAGTATTCCTATTATTTCTCAACCAAGTACCACTAGAGTTCAACAACAACATTTCTCTCACAAGAGGCCAATAGTAGTAGATACTATACAAAATCCTAGTGATCAAGGCATTGTGAAGAAGAAAAAGGTTGTGACAAGTACAAAAATGGTGAGTACAACTTTATCAATTGCCACTCCACATCCATTTTTGTTAGGTTTGAAATAAAGACAAACCCCTCAAAAGAGTCCAAAAACTCTACTTACAAGTGACATTGGGACATGAATAGGTATGTGTTTTGTAACTTTTGCCAATTCTCAAAATGCATTAGTTATAACCACATGCATAGGTGGGGGCGTGTACATCACTACAAGTATTATTTCACCTTTCAAACATTCAATTGCCTCAACAAACCTAGATTTTCATTACAGTAATTTCTTTAATAAATTTGGAGCAACAAAAAATATGAATAAAGAAAATAAGAAGAGAATGAATAGGGATACACTTACTGCAGCTTGTGAGGAACAACCTAAATCAAACAGGGTATTTCCCACATATGACCCAAACAATGATATGATGGAGAAAATGATTGTTATGGCCCCAAAAGATACAAATATACCACAGAGTCATATATATCCCTTTGAATTTTACGTTAGCACTGTCCAAATGAACTTTTTCGAAGTTAAAAATGTGGATAAAACTAATGTGTCAAAAAGGACCAACGATGTGATCTACACATCACTGATCAAGGTGGACTAAGAGAAAATTAAGCTAGAGAAACAAATAGAAAATTACATGTAGACGTAGATAATGAAAAAGAAAAGATAAAAGCAACAGAAAATAAGTGCACTAGATTAGAGAAAAGGATTAAAAAAATTGCCTATCCACCAAAAATTGTAGTCATGGAGTAGGAACAGATGGAGGCAAAACTGAATGCACAGAGGGAAAATTGGCTAAATGAAAAAAAATGATGATAAAACAACTAGGAAAACATAATTTTTATAAACGTGTGGAGTCTATTGCTACCACAAACCAAAATGTATAGAGATAATTGGAGCATGAGAAGGAGAACACAAAACAATGGAAAGAGAGAGTAGAGGAACAAAGAGAAAAAAATGAACAAATTGCACAAGAGCTGAAGATGACAAATAATAAAATTAAATTTTTTGAAGAAAATATGAAACATACAATGAAGTATATAAAACAAAAAATTTGGGGGCAAATAATGCAGAGGAGTGACAAGTTGTGTGAATGGTTTGAATTGAATGAAGTTGTAAAAGTACATTTTTGGAAGCTCAAAGAGCACATTGAAAATGATAAAAATCTTTATTTAAAAGAGAATATTACAAAACACATTTACAAGTAGTCTACAGTAATAATGAAACATATTTGCGATAGAAGGGAATTAAGAGCCACATTGATGCCTCAGTAAAGGCATCACCTATCATTCAAAAATGTCAGAAACTACAGGAAGAACAAGAACTTTAAAAAAATAGCAAAAAAGGTTTGGAAGATGCAAGAGAAGACAACCAAATTGGTAGAAATTGGTTTTTCGAAGTGTGTTGACTCAAAAAATGAATTCATTGGAAGAGATTATTAGAAAATAAAGATGGAGGACAAAATGAAGTCTGATTTAGAATTGCTTCCTAAGAACACAAGTGAGGAGAGATTTCTAAATTTCATCGAACCATTGACAACTTTGAATGCAATGGTGGTTGAAACAATGTTGTCAAGTCCCTCTTCCAAATATGGATTGATGACAAAGTTGCAAGTGATAATCTATACCTTAAAACAAATTAAAGAACTTCCATCAGAGGGAGAGTGGAGCATCCTACAAAAACTAACACAATCAAAATGATTTAATGAATGATAGTATGTATTGCATATTTTTCTACTTTTACTCTTAATTTAAAGGTTAAGAACTTAAGTCTTGACATGTTGCAAATCAACCTGAAGTTGTTGTTGCTCCCTCATTTCTATAAAAGGGAATTCAGGGTCATTTGCAAAGGGTTTTGAAATTTTGCATTGAGTTTTGCATAGAGAATCACACAAAGTTGTGCATTGAATTGATTGTATCATATGGCTATATTCTGAAAGAATTAATAAAAATATCAACATGTCTAAATAAACATAACTCTATCAATATTAAATAAACACATTATGCTCTTTTATTCTTCTATTTTGTATCTAAAAATAGAAAGTTGAAAAATGCAATTGGAAATCAATATTAATTGCTTGCAAAAGTTGACAGACACATAAAATATCATCAAGTTATCAACCACAATATTATAATAATATATTTTTGTAATATTAATGATGAGATATAGACTACAATAAAAATATTAATAAATACTTAGGAACTGCTTAGTGCTAGTGCTAAATCTCTTAATGTTGTCATTCATCCTCAACAAATTCAGAGCTCCCTTGATTGTTGTCTATATTTTCTTCACTATGATTCTACATACCTCTGTTGAAATGCATCTCAATGCTACTAGTACATGAGTCAATTTTCCCATTTGAACTTTGGTTTGAAGTGTTTCCCAACCCTCTTCTTTCACACTTGGACTTCCATATTTCCAATGCCTTGTTGTAAGGAAAAGTGTTGACATCATACCTAGATGTATAGAGCTACAAGAAATTTTCCAAATTTTTGTCTAGTTTGTTTCTTAGCTTTGATTTTAGGAACCCCAAAGCACTAAAATTAACCCTCTCATCCTCCACCGAACACAATATCATGGTAAGACATAAATCAACAAGCTTGATATATTCTGATATTGAATCATGCAATGCTTCATTCTAACCTATAGTTGTCCAATTCCATGTCATTGATCCCTCTTCATGGGGGCTCTCCATTATGTCATATCTTTCCCTCAGAGTGTATGCAAAATGGGATCATTTCTCTCTAAGAAGATTTTCATCTAAAATTCCATTTATATTACTCCATTGAATTTTTTGGATTGGAAAAATCTCTTTATCAAAGTCAATAGCTTAGTTCAAAAATCAGCTGAAGAGTTGAGAGACCAATATTAAGGAAACACAATAGACATGGCTTCAAGTAGTTTCTTAGGAGGGAATATAGTTCTAATTTGTGAGGAAAGATCATAGGAAATTTTCTTCATAGAAGTAGTTATAGACTCAATAATATTGCTAAACTCTTCCCTTGTAACTCTTGCTAGTTGCTTCTTGGGGCATTTTATTGTTTCCTTGGGTTAGACCGTGGTGAAGTAGTGCATTGGTATCTCAACTACGCGTACATGGACACATAACTCACTATTTGCAATGATCTATAAAAAGTTATTAGGATTGCTCAAATCTATGAGTGTTTTCCACTTAGCAAATTTTTCATTAGATAATGTTTCTTGACTTTGATAGAGATTATCGAGGGTGACACATGTCATCTTATGCAACTTATTATATTTAGCAATATACATAGCTCTTTGTTGGCCCTTTTTCATAATATTCCTCATTTCCTCTAGCATGGGGAGAAGAGCAACTAAAGTTAAGAGTGCTCTATATTACTTAACCTCTAAAGTAGGTGAGGAAATTTAGGTTGCTCTAATTCATTGTGATTTGTGTGAAATAGTCCAATCAAGGATGGATATTCTGAAAAAACTCAATGCGTTGGTCCATCCAAAGATATCCATTTGGTATCATTATCCTTAAGAAGCTTGTTCCCATCGGATATTTCATCAAAAAGATGTTGAAATTCCATAAATCATTTGGGACTTTGACAAAAGTGTACATAGAGATCTCTAATTAAATGTTCAATTTTTTGTACTAGAGCATGCTTGCTCACAATTCCAAAAGCTAGATTTATTCTATGGGCCACACAGTGAATGCGAGTAATGTAGGGTGCACAAGAAGTTTCCATATTTTTGCAAATACCATTCCTGTGACCTTCCATTACTGAAGCTCTATCTGCTCCAACACACACCCAATTGTCATCTCATCCTTACCTCCATATTCAATTAAAGAAATCTTTACTAGTCAAAATAAATTTTCCGCTCACGCACTAAAGTTCATTTTAGCAACATATAGTAGATGAGGTTGGGAGGCATGATTATGTATAGTATAAACATGCATGCATACCCATGAAGTATTATAAACTACCATAACTTCATCTAAAGATAATGCAATAAAGTTTGACTCTCTTATTTTTATCTTTACATCTTTTACAACCTCGGCAAGACAACTTGCCCATTCCCATTCACTGTTTATTGACCAATGATTGTTAGGATAGTTAGGAACTTTAAAAAAGTGTAATAAACCACTCATTGGTGGGTATTCTGTCATAGCATGCCCTCTTCTCAAAATATAAAATACAACACTTAATTGAAGATCATTTCTCAGGTGTTCTACTTGCATTTGTTTTCAAAGAAAAGCTTCAATAGAGGCTTTAACTTCAATAGGCTTCATCTTTAATTTATCCTGGAAAAAAAATTCTTCAGCATTCTTAACATGCTTACATTCCTCCTTTTTTTCCATCTTATTATTGATTGTTTAACTCCATCAATCATTTATTTTTTGTAAACTTTACCCATATGCTTTTGTATGGTGTCAACTTTTAGCTACAACCTCTTTTCCTTGTTATATTTCTAAGTGAAAATATTACACCTACATTCTATTGGAGGCTCGCCTTCAATTGGATCATGCACTGGTTTGATGAATGGATACGTAATGCCCATTTAAGTTGAAAACTCCTCGCTAACATATCCCACTCCCGATCCTTTGTTGATTTGGTTTTTCTTTTCCCCTTCACTGCATTATCATCTGTGGCATTATCACCCAAGTTAATTATATCATTCCAAATAACCTGGGCATCTACCACAGGCACAAAATATTCTTTAAGTTTATCATGATCTAAGATATCAAGTTGGTCACCTTCTTCAATATGTGGTGGAGTTTGTGAATTGTGTACTTGTACTTGTGATGATGTACCTTCCTAGTTTTCACCATAATCTTTCCAACACCAAAGTATGAAGGCAAAATTTTGCATTTTTCTAGCCTATATTGGCCTTCCCCACATTCAGGATTCCTACCTTACTTCCTGTTTGACATCTCAAAAAAAATAAAGGCTTAAAACAAATATCAACTTGTTGAAGAACTAATAATAGACTATATGATAAATTGCCCCTATGACCTACAATCTATATGTATGAGGTATCTCAGTTGATCACTAATGGGTCCCCAGTCACATTGAATAAGAATGAACTTAGCAATGCAAACTGATACAGATGAATTCAGAATAATATTATAACACTTCAAAAATATGATCACTTACCTTTAGATCACTAGCAGTTGCCAATGCAGTCAACAAAAATGGTTGTTCCTAGTCTGAAACTTCACTATTGATCTGAATTAAGAGCTCACTACTAAGAACCGACCAAATTTTGTAGAGATAAATATGATCTTTGAATGTATTTATACCAATCCTCATGTGGTGAATTCAATGGGAATTGTATATGGTATACAAATATTTGGCAAATCTTGCTTAACTATAACACGTCTTATGGATTTTTCAAGGTAAATATGGGTCGTCCAATGGAAATTATAATAGAGTTGGCAAAAATTGGGGTGAATTGAGACACACTTCTGCAAAATGCCAAGCAAATTGGGTGATGCTGGAAAATAAATATTTATATGGCTATTGGAAAATTATGACCGTCTATTAAGACTACCTCGAAAAGTGTAAGCAAAAATATTAAATTTACCGCGTCAAAAATGTAGATTATATTGGAAAAATATTGATAGAAATATAATTAATTACAAAAAATAATGAGTGATTGGGCCATGCATTGGACCTAATATTTATAAAGTCTACGCGAAGTGGTCACCCTAATCAATATAGTTTATTTTCCAAATCCTAGGTCGACAACGTGGAACATTCGCTAGTTGGCAAAAATTCACCACTAAAATTTTCTCTATTGAAGAAAAATTTAAGAATATTTGTTTTCTAACTCGATGCAATGGAAGATGGGGAGATGAAGTTGAAATGGAAATCAATCAAGAAAAATTGGATTTAGCTTTGCTAAAGAATAGTGAGGAAAGAAAGATTGAATCATATGATTCAGTGGAAGTTGAATGGATTATGGTAGAGCTAGAGCAAGAGAAAGAAGAAGACAAAAAGGACATGATAGACTAGAAGTAGATGGATATTGAAGACCATAAGAAAGAAGAAGACAAGAAGGATATGATAGATGAGAAGAAGGTAGAAAGAAAAAATAATATGGAAGACGGAAAGCAGTTGAAAGATAAAAATAAACTAGTAGACCAAAATAAAGTGAAGAACACAAAGAATCTGGTGTAGGTAAAGGATAAAAAGAGGATGATGAATCAAATACCTCCTATTAATTCTAGGTATTCTCCTCTTAATAATCTATTTTTCTTTTAATAAATTAGGACACAAAGTTAATGCGTGTAGAAGTTTGAAAATGAGCTATATTTTTCATGGAAGATGTTATCATTGCAATAATTTAGAGCATAAGGTTGTTCATTGCAGAAGTAGAGTAAATTTTACTAGGGTGAATGTCATGAATAAAAATGTCAAGAACTTCAATGGATACTTTTATGGTTGCAATGGATATGGACACAAAAATGTTGAATGCAGTATAAATATCAATGTTAGAAATAATGAAACTACTAAAACAAAAAAGGATGGTTTGGTGTGCTATAAATGTAACATGATAGGACATATTGCAAGGTTTTGCAAGATAGTCTAGTTTTATATAAATGTAACATGACATGACATGACACATTAACTTTTTTTTTGTAGAAATATAAAAAAATAGGATAACTTTTCAATGATTGAAGACGATTCAAAAGAAAGAAATAAGATATATTCGATGTGGAACATAAGAGGTTCTTCTAATGGTGGTTTGACATCAATTTCAGATGAGGTTTCCTCCTTTCATATATGACTTAGAGTATAGGCTATAAAGGGGAGTTTTCACATGAATCTATTTTCCCCCTCGAGGTTGGATGTTGGGTATCTTCCCAACATAAAAATAAGGCATGAATAATTTTTTGGAGTTAATATTTTTGTTTTGTAGTTCAAAAAGATGACTCTTTGGTTCTGTAAATAGTGTAATAATTGTTTAGTTGTATCAGAGATTATTTTTTCTCAGTTGAATTCAGATGTGGGTTAGAGAATTGATATATTTTGTTTCACAAATTAAGATAAATTTGAATGACTTGAATAAAAATTCTATGAATTGTAGAAGTTCTCTTGATAGGATAGTTTTGTGGGAGCATTTTTCTCCTAAGGCTACTAATTGGTTTAAGAACAGTAAGATTTTTTGCTACATAAAGAAGATAAAGTATAACATGTTGGCATAAATGATGCATAGATAAGTTGAGAATGTTATAGTATGAGTTTGATATAGATTTGATGATAGGTTGATCAGTTATGATGTTGTCATTGATGTCAACTTAGTGTTTGTAAGTTGATAGTGAGCTTGTTATGATGATGTATGTTCAAATGGTTGGATATAGAGCTTTAGTAAGAGTTGGAGTGTGCAGTCATAATGGAAGACTTAGTGATGTTTCTAGATGTTATATCTATGACCGCACAGGTTTATCATACGTAAGTCATGACTTATGATCGATTGAAGGTTGATAGGTCAATAGGAAGAACATAATTAAGCCAAGGAGGAATGATTTAATGATTGTGTCAAATATGTTTTGATTCAGATGTTGTGATTTAGGATGTGTTATATTGACTATGTTATGATGTTGCTGGCACAACCACATGATGATTGGTGATCAAAAGATAAAGTTTCAATGGAAAGAAGTTCACTTAATGAAAAGTAGAAAAAGTTCTTAGAACAATCAATCAGATCATTAATTGGTGATGTTGCACCATGTTCTGATAATTGGTTGTGTTGTAAGGATCGTAGTGACGTGGAAGATTGACATAGAATGATGATTTGGCATTTTCATGATTGTGGTGATCAAATTTATTGGAGTTGTGCAAGAAAATTGAAGGGTGTGATGTGGTTTGACTTTTTTTATCAAATTATGTGAGGCCTCACCCTAACCCATCATAGCACTATCGATACATTCATATTTTGATACCTTATGATTTGATATTTTGATGCACTTTTGATCAATTTGACAATGACTCATTTTATTTATGTCTTATGATGATTATACTATGTGGATTCTATTTATGATGCAAATTAAAACCTAGATCATATTTGTTGATTATGTTATACATGCTCAGATGCATAGTTTGATGTGAAAGACTTAATCATGGTTGGATCTAATTATTGCATGGATTATGCTTTAAAGTTTAAGAAATAGCATTGATGATATGTCATGATGTTAGAATTCTACAAGTACCGTGTTGAGCATTACCTTAATGAAAATTGTAATTAGAAATTGAATTATGCATATTGAATAATGTCTACAAATTATGTAATATTGAATTGTATGTATTTATATGTGATGTTGTTCCTTGGACTACTGATGCTCGAGTTTAGTGTGCAGGAAAGAAAACCATGGGACTATTCAGAGAATCAGGGCTAAACATATGTGCAATTGAGAAAGCCAAGGTTTAATCTATTGAAGAGATTGAAACCTCATTGTAATGTGTTTTTATTTGTAAATGTAATTCTTATGGATGTTATTAGATTAAATTCATATTGTTACTTGGATATGCCACTTGTAAATGTGAACTATATTTTATGGTGTCACTTGATATGTTTATGTGGATAGTGACATGTCAATTAGGGTTTAGCAAGAACTACCCAACCTAGTAAGTTACCTAGCCTAACCACTTGATTGTAGATGTCATGTAGGGTTTCCCATCAAGTTGAATTTCGAATTCAAACTCAAGTTGAACTTTAGAGGGGTTAAAAGTGACCCTGGGTGCATTTTTGGTCAAAATTAACTAATCATGTGGGGGTACCTTGAGTTAGGGGCTAGATTTTGCCTATGGGAAGGTCTAGATCACAATTATGGCACTCCAAAGAGGATACTCTTCAAGAGTGGTGAAAATGGAGAAGGCCACATGCATTTGACTTGTTACACACTCCTTGATAAACTCACCATTAAGAGGGGGGACAAGAAGTAAGGCTAAGGACTAGTAATCAAATCACATTTATTGCTCGAGCATGAGTAGGATTTGGAGGCATTTTTAGAGGGCTTTGTGAGACTTAGTGGTTGTTCACCCACTCTCTAATTTAAGAGACACTTAGGGTTTTGGATTTGAAGAAGGAAGTCAAAGAAAAGGGAAACAGGCTCTTCTCAAACCTCATTTACCATTTGCATTGGAACAAGGTTGGTGTTCTTGCCATGAAGAAGATATTTCTTGTAATTTTAGTTTAGATGTTGTTGTGAAGAATGAATATGTATATTTTGTATGATATCCTTGTTATGTAAATTGTTATTGTTGTTGTGGGTTTGGGTGGATTTGGATGTTTTGCATCATTTTCATGTTGTTTTGTTTTGGGTATGTTGTTCATGGGTGTACAAGGCATCACTCACCCTTCGGAGGTAAGTAGTGGCCTTGGATGAAGGGGTTATTTGGGCTTTCCATTGAAGTTGAGAGCTTCTTCTCTTGGAGAAGAAGGGATATCTCATGGAATATGGGCTCCATGAAGCCATATTGGTGATCTTGCATTTGGGGGTGATAAGGGAGAAGTTTTGTGGATGGAAAATGTATTAATGTAGTCTTTGGAAGGCATGAATGTCTCTTGGTTGTATATTTACATTTTTAATGGAAATCTCCTCTTTGATGAGCCCACCTTCACCCTATTTCAATGGGTTTATAGGTGACCCATTTGTGAAGCCAAGTCTATGAGGGAGTTCAATGTTGTTTTGTTATATGAATGCATTTGTGAGAGTTGTTGTTTGTGTGTACCCATTTAGCCTTGGTTATCCAAGCTCGGGGGTGGTCTCTTTGAGACCTTGGATGGGAGGTGAGCTCTCCATGGTATGCTCTCTTTATTTGCAGGTTTGGGTGGCCATGTTCTTGTGGAAAAATCTTTGGGAAAGTTTCTATTTTGGTGTCATTGTGGGAGCAAAATTTATAAGTGTTGCATTGTTGTAATCATGAAATGGGAAACACGTCATTTTGTTATTGTATTGAGAAATTTGTGATGTATATCAAGTTGTAGATGGAAATGTTCCTTGTTCATTGTAGAATGGATTCAATGATGTTATGAGAAAATGTATTTTACTTTAAACAAATGTAAATCTCCATGTTGAAAATCAATAAAAGAGAATAAAACTATGTTTTCAATCTTCCCTTGTATTGCATTGAATTGTTTCTTCAAAAAAAATTAATGTAGCACTGTCTCAATGACAAAATTTGATTGATATTTGGTGAGATCACCATTCATGTAAAAACAATAGAGAGTTTTAAGTTATAGATAACTTAGTTATTTTACTATGATACTAAATTTATTTAAAAGCTTCATTTTGGGCATTCTATAGTTCTTGGGAGTTTTATTAAGTCTTAGTTTGCATCTAGAGCAAAATAATCAAATCTTGTTGTTATCTAGCAAACAAAATAATAACCAAGTGTTCAACAAAAAAGTTTCAAAAATTCTCCCAATAGAGACCTACAGGTCTCTGGTAAATGTATGGGAAAAATAAATAAATTTCCCATACACTTTCCAAAATGCCACAGTCATTTAAAAACTATTTCCCTAATCCACTTGTCAAATAGATTATAAATAATAAAGAAAAAGAAAAAAAAAACTATATATTTAAGCAAACTACAAGGCAAGTCAACTTGGGTGGGACCCACCTGGGTCGTCACCCAAGAAGCCACGAAGCCTTTATATATATAATGTCAATAAAAAATAATATAAGTTATATATATATATATATATATATATATATAACAATTTAAAAAAAAACATTTTTTAAAAATTAAAAAAAAAATTGTTAAAAGTTTTGGGAGGGAGTTACCCCCGGGCCCTGCGCCAAGGCCAATGCATGGCCATGTCGTGACAGGCAAGCCCTGCCACGGTAGGGTACCGTCCTGCATGGTAGGCGATACTCCTGTCGTGGCAGGGTGCCCACTCTGCCAGGCAGGCGGGCCCGCCACGGAAGGGGCTTACCTTTTAAAAAGGTAAGTTTCATTTTATTTTATTTTTAATTTTGTTTTACATAAATTTTTAATATATATGAGAGTAGTATAATTGTTAATTAAAAAGTTTAATATTCAGTTTGTTTATTATTTAAATTGTATCTTGTTTTTATTTATTTATTTTATTTTCCTTATTTAAAATTTTATTTAATGTATACTTTAATTATTAATATGGCCTTTAGAGATTCATAAATTAGTTAATGATTTTGTTATTAGATTTTATTTAAATGCTTAATATTTGTTCTTTTAATTATAGAATTATACTTTGGTTGATAGTAAAATTGAGACCAGTTTAATCATAGACTAATTAATTAAGTAATTTTATGAGTTAATTAAAGTTTATTCAAAGTTTGAAATAGACACGTCCAAAATAATAGATCTATTATTTGGTTAAAATATAGTTGTTATGTTGGTGAACACTATGTACTAATTATATTTCCTTTAACAACCAACATTATCTGTTCTAATAAAATAATTTATTATTTGATTATATTTGTTACCTTCCTAATTATGTGGACCAAATATACACATATATTCATATATATCATGAGTTGTCAAATGTATAGTTTATTTAATAAGATAATTTAATTCCTTTTAGACATTGATTCACGTGAGTCTTACAAATCATGTTAACCCTAGGGGAGGGATTGGACCCACACTTAATTTTCACGAAGCATAATATACCTAATGTTAATAATTATATTGCGAACTAAATAATTTTCAAGGTTTTCCTTCTTAACTCTAGGGTTTAGCCAATTTTTGGGTAGTTTGTCCCTCCTTAGACTATAGTTGGGACTCTCTCCACTCTTTGATCGTGTTACTCATTAATTATTTAGTCCTAAAGGAACTTGTCAACTAACTCTGCAAACATTGTTTTCCCTTTAGGTGGTTTATCACTAACACATCTAGATTTTAACTTATATCCATGATAACCTTTAGTACCTTATTTTATGGTTCCCTAACGCATAGGTAAATTTATCATATCCATTAGTTTGACAAGAGTTCGCATGCCAACTCTCCTTAACCCATGACACTCTCGACGTCCCTTTGTTCAGCTTACATTTTGGAAACCCCTACCCTAAACTTATCCCTTTTGTACCATCAGATAAACCTCATTCTGATGTGTCAATTGGGGGTTAGTCAACCCTAACCTTATTGTAGAGGGAGGTTGGCCAATTCGGCATGTGAGTGGGATCACCACATAATCTTGTTGGCCATGATGCCCCTCAACTGTCTACACTACTGTCCTAACCAACATGTTCTCCCTTATTGGTTTTATCTTAGGTGTTTTAAAACAAAAATTGTGTATTTTTGCATAGTATGTTTGGGCATGACATTTGGTATTAGAGAACAGTTTTCAACACTAGGACCTTAAAACCTTCACATTTTACTTATAACTTTGTAGTATTATGTAGGATGCATGTCATCATGCGTAATGGTCATAGGCATGGATGAGGACATAGGCATACCCCTTCAGTACGTATGGATAGGGAGCATGAGGCAGAGGTTCTTGGGGAAAATCATAATCCCCCACCTGAGCCACCTCCTATTGAATCAGGACATATTAGTTGCACTGTAGAACCTTGTAGGTATCATATAGCAGAGGTTACCACTAGTAGTATGGCAAGCAGAGTAGCAGCCCTTAGAGGGCCATAGGACAGTCATAAGAGAACAGAGTTATAGGATTTTTTCACCTAGACAGATTGAGGGTCAAGCAAGTGATGAGGCTGAGTCAGTATAGCAGTTAGAGTATCCACGTGACTTAGGGGCTCATGCAGTTGAGAGAGAGGCCCATGATATGGGGGACCAGATTAGGGAGTTACTATGACTCCAACCTCCTTTATTCTTTAGCACTACTGATGGAGTAGGAGCAAAGGCATGGTTATTGAGCTTACAATGATGCTTTGGGTTGTGTTCCTACAGGAGAAATCTGAAGGTGCGACTTTCCATTCATCTCCTTCGAGAGGGAGCCTCTACTTGGTGGCAGCAGGAGGAGGCCATGAGTGGCATGAGTATAGATACACTCACTTGGGAGGCCTTTCTCAACAGGTTCAAAGATAGATACCTTTCAAAGCACTTTAGACAGTGACAAATAGAGGAGTTTCATGACCTCTAGTAGAGAGGCCTTACCGTGATGCAGTATGAGAGTATATTTCTTGAGATCCTTCCTTATGTTGACTACATGAAGGATGAGAAGTTGCGTATGCATCACTTCATCAAGGGTCTTAATGTATCTCTTCAGGATCCAGCCTGACTAGCATTTCCTACCACTTTTAGAGAGGCATTTGAGAGGGCACTAGTTGTTGAGGACATTCCTAGCAGGACATAGGACTCTAGGGATCAGTCTCAGCACCAAAACATCTCTACCCAGTCATCGAGACAATAGAGACCCCCTTGGAAGGGGAATCAAGGACATTCAATAGGGTCCTTTAAGGGACAACAGTCTTAACAACAACCCCATCATAATTCTAGGTAGAAACCATATCAGGGACAGTAGGGATCTAAGCCCAAGTAGTGGTAGTCTCAGGGTCCTAGGTGAGATCAGAGGTCACGGGCCTCTTATACACAGCAAACTAGGACTCAACAGTCCTCTAGGGGTGGTTACAGTGGATCCAGTAGGACTGGGGGTTAGTAGCAGCCTAGGTCTCAGGGACTATAGGTATAGACATGTGGACCTTGTTACACTTGCGGTGGTATAGGACATCTAGCGAGAGAGTGTCCATAGGGACAAGTAGCAGGCAGTCAGAGAGGAGCTACTTCAGAGCTGACAATAGGTGATATGGGTAGGTCTCCTCCTAGAACCTACCGGTTTGGGTTCAGTGGTTGTTCGGGAGGGGGGAACTGATTTCCTCCTAGAACCTCAACTCCCTAATCTACTTCCTCACGTACTAAGGGAGCACATCTAGGGTCTCTTCCACATCTACAATCTTTTTATAGATGGAGACATCCTACAAGTTCAATTAAAAATAATTTAATGAGAAATGTAATGGTTTAAGGCATCCAAGTGTTGAATTTGTGCTCTGATACCAAAATGTCATGCCCAAAATCCAAGGGCAAAACACACCAACAAAATGTTTAATTTTTTTAAAAGATAATTATCTTACTAATGTTACATGATTACAAAGGTAAGTGAATTAAATGTTCATCTAGAAGATATGATATAATAGGGTAATTTTAAATCAAAAGGGGTATAAGCGTAAATGTAGATTTTTCAATTGA
>BSBK01011266.1:85000-91831 GCA_027943335.1 Chamaecyparis obtusa | reverse complement strand
AGCCCTTATTGAATATAAAAACATAAATTTTTTTTTTTTTTTGGGTGATGCAAGATTGCTCTTACACCCAGGATGCTCCTACATCAGACACCTAGGGTATTTGAGAAGTGACCCTGTCACGACTTAGGTGTGCAGAGGAAAACCAAGATGGCTAACCTCCTCCTTTGTCAGCCATGATGAATCTTCAACAGGTCATCCTTTCCACTTGACTAGATATTCTTCATATGTCCTATTCCTTGTGCTTCTACCAACACGACTGTCCAGTATATCTTCGATCTCCTTAGTGTCTGAACTAGTTGCTGGAATACTCCACTGTGTTGCTGTGATCTCATTTTCAACACCTCCTTCATGATACTCTGTCAGATCTAAAATGTTAAACACTGGTGAAATATTTAGGCTCAATAGGCAATTCTACCTCATATGCATTTCCTGAATCATGTTTCTTCAGTATCCTACATGGTCCAAACCTAATCATTTTCAGCTTGTTATATGTACCAACTGGAAACCGCTCCTTCCGCAAATGAACCATGACTTCATCACCAACATAAAATTCCTTATACCTCCTTTTCTCATCTGCCTTAGCCTTATACTATGCGTTCATCTTGGTAATATGCTTCCTCACCTCCCTATGGATGTTCTTCAAGTGTTCTGAAAATCCTCAACTTCAGCACTACTTATTTCTCCTTTATCTATCTTCCTCAATTCAGATGCATTTCTTGGACTACTTTCATATACAATCTGGAATGGTGATTTACCAGTGCTCCTGTTGATAGAATTATTGTATGCAAATTCCGCCTTGTGGTAAAATCAAATCCCATCCTGTTGGCTTATCTCCAACCAAACATCTCAGCAAATTTCTCAAACTCCTATTCACCACCTCTGTCTGTCCATCAGTCTGTGGATGATGTGATGAACTGAACTTCAAATCTATCTTTAACTTCTTCCACAATGTATGTCAGAAATATCCAACAAACTTAGTGTCCCGATCTGAAACTATGGTCTTTGGCAAACCATGAAGTCTCACTACTTCTCTGAAAAACAATTCTGCTACATGAACAACATCATTAGTCTTCTTGCAAGGAATGAAATGTGTCATCTTTGAAAATTTGTCAACCACCACAAAAATTGAATCATGTCCCCGCTGAGTCCTCGGTAAACCAAGAACAAAGTCCATGCTGATATCCTCCCAAGGCTTCTTTGGTACAGGTAATGGCTGATACAACCCTGTATTTTGCTTCACTCCTTTCGCCATTTGACATACTCTGCAACTCTGTACAAACTTCTTCACATCTTGCTGCAACTATGGCCAATAATAATTCTCACTAACCAAACGAAGAGTTTTATCTCAACTAAAATGTCTAGCCAATCCTCTGCTATGCTTCTCCTTGATGAGATTCTCCCTCATAGAACTTCATGGAATGCACAACTGACTCCCTCTAAATAGCATATCATCCTGGATGATGAAATCCAACCATTTCATCCTGTCTGGAGTAACAGGTTCTGTACAAGCTTTCCAAGCTTCACCAAAATCAGAATCCTCTGGATACAAATTCTTGAGTTCCTTGAACCCAACCACTTCAATCTGTATTTCTGTCAGCAATAGTTGCCTTCTACTAAGAGCATCTGCAAACCTATTAGACTTTCCACTCCTGTGTTTCAAAACAAATGTATAACTCTGCAAAAACTCAACCCATTTCAAATGTCTTTGATTCAATTTTTCTTGACTATTCAAATATTGCAAAGCTTGATGATCAGTATAAAAAAAAAACTCCTTAGGAAGCAAATAGTGCCTCCACTTTTTCAATGCCTGAACTATAGCATAAAATTCCTGATCATAAACAGAATATTTTCTCTTGGCATCATTTAATTTCTCACTGAAATAAGTAACAGGTTTACCTTCTTGGCTCATAGCAGCTCCTATTGCAGCACCACTAGCATCACAATCTACTTGAAACACCTTATTAAAATCTAGAAGTGCTAAAATTGGTTGTTCTATAACTTTTTGTTTCAACAATTGAAAACTCTTTTCTATCCCATTAGTCCACTTAAACTCTTTTCTATCCCCTCTCATTGTTTCAGTCAAGGGTCCACAAATACTAGTAAATTTTTTTATAAACTTTCTGTAAAAGCTAGCTAGACCATGAAAAGATCTTACCTCAGTAGCACTCCTTGGAGTAGGCCATTCAAGGATAGCCTGTACCTTCTGTGGGTCCATTTTTAGACCTTCTCCTGAAACTACAAACCCCAAATACACCAACTCTTTCTTCACAAAACTGCACTTCTTCAAATTAATCAACAATTTCTCTTCTATCAACTTCTCAAATACCATACGAATATGCATCATATGCTCATCCAATGTCTTACTAAAGATCAAAATATCATCTAGGTAAACAATGACAAACTTACTCAGATATTCTTTCAGAACCTCGTTCATGAGCCGCATGAAAGTACTCGGTGCATTGGTTAGCCCAAAAGGCATAACTAACCACTCATATAGTCCTTCCTTTGTCTTGAAGGAAGTCTTCCATTCATCTCCTTCTCTAATCTGAATCTGATGATATCCACTCTTCAGATCTATCTTTGAGAAATACATAGCTCCACTCAAACAGTCCATAATATCATCCATTCGTGGCAATGGAAACTTGCACTTGATTGTGATTTTTTTTATTGCCCTAAAATCTGTACACATCCTCCATTCTCCATTCTTCTTTGGTGCTAATACCACTGGTACAGCATAGGGACTCAGACTCTCACAGATTAATCCTTTCTGTAACAGTTCATTTACTTGTCTATTCAACTCCTCACTTTCTGCAGGTGTCATTCTGTGTGCTGCCTTATTCGGAAAACTCGCTCATGGGATCAAGTCCAGCTGATGACTAATCTTCCTGACTGGTGGTAATCCATCAGGCACGTTATCGGATACAATATCTTGAAACTCATTCAACAAATCTGCAACTTCTATAGGAACATCTTCTACTTCCTCTTTACCAGCTTTTAGAATTAAAGAAAAACATACATGCTCATGCCTCATACCATCTAGGAAATTTCTTCCATCAACAAAAGTTATCCTTGCATTACCACATACCTTTTCTTCAGTCTCCTTCAATGGTTTTAGCTTATGTCACACTCCATCCTTTGTCAGGAAACAGGTATTCGCATGACCATCATGTACAACACATCTGTTAAACTGCCACGGTCTACCCAACAACATATGACATGCATCCATAGATATGATATCACACAATACCTCATCTTGGTATCCGCCAATCTTGAATTTCACCAAGCATTGTTCATTGACCTTGACCTTGTGGTCATCCTGTACCCAGGCAATCCGATATGGATGTGGGTGTTTCTGTCTCTTGAGCTTCAACTTTGTCACCATCTCTTCTGACACCATATTGTTAGTGCTTCCACTATCAATAATCACATCACAACATTTACCTTCACACTTGCACCTGGTGCGAAACAGGCTCCTCCTTTGCTCAGGTTCATTCTCACCACTTAACAGGACTCTTCTGTTAATCAACGTTTCTCCTCTTTCAGCATCTTCAGAATTTGATGATCTGACATCTTCATCTACATGTGCAACTCTGGCCTGGCCTTCATTTCTCCTGTCTGTTCTGCCTTGGCACTGAGGACATTCAAATGCCCTATGACCTTCTTCTCCATAGTGAAAACATGTTCCATGGAAGCCACCTCTTCCAGATCCTTGTCCTCTTCCTCTTCCTCTCTGATCTCTATTATTTTGATCCTGGAAGCGGTTGGAATTATTTCCTCGCTGATTCTGACTGCTACTGGCCTCATCTTTCTTTTTCGGATCTTCATTTTGGCCACCATATGATCATCCACCAGATCGTCCACCGCGACCTCTTCCGTTTTGTCTACTCTCAAACTTCTTATTCATCTTTTCCTCTACTTTTAGGGCAAACTGGTATGCCTCTTCAATACTGTTCATTCGAACCAGATTCAGCTCCTCCTGAATGCTTAGCCTTAACCCATTAAGGTATCGAGCAACTTTCTCCTTATCAGCTTCTGCATGGCCTGTTCTGATGAGGAGTCGATATAACTCATCTATATACTCCTGAACAGATCTTCCTTCTTGCTTCAAAATTTGCATTTTCTTTAGTAGGTCAAGCTCATAATCAACAGGAATGAACTGTCGCTTCGATTTATCCACCATCCAATCCCATCTTGTGATTTTTTCTTTCCCTCTTCTATTTCGCTCCAATTGAATTTCTTGCCACCAAATCTTCGCACGACCTTTCAATTTGGCCTTCGCAAATTTGACCCTATCAGGATCTTCAACATCTTCATACTCAAAATATTCCTCGCATTCATTGATCCAGTTCGTCAATTCTTCTGGGTTAAGATTTCTAGAAAATGTAGGAACCTCAATCTTAGGTCTTTTTCTAATCTTGGAAATCGACCGAAAAAGTCTTTCTTCCTCCTGGTTCACAATTTCAACTTATCCTTCTTGATATTCTTCTTCAGCTTTATCCTCACTTTCGTCTGTGACATTAAGATTCATTCCTCTGTGAATCTCTTCTTGCAATGCTCGCACTTGTCTCTACAGCTCTCTAACCTCGGGTGTCACAGTACCAGGTCTTCCGTCACGTTCTCTTCATGGAGGTATTTTCGTAATGCGCACTGAAACCCTAACCACGATCCTGGTGCAAACTGCCTCACAGTCGGTGATCTGTTTACACACTCAAGAACCCCTGCTCTGATACCACTTGATGAAGGGTGCTCCCCTTAATACCACAAACACATAACAAACATAGAGAAACAACAACAATAATATGTAAGAATAAAAAATTGGCTTCTTATTATCTCCACAAATGTGGAATTATAAATTTTCAGAATTACAACATGCAAAGCCACATGGGCATTCCCTTACAATATTCTGTAGGACAAAGCCTCGAACTATTACCCAGATCTACTACCCAGAACTATTCTGAACTGCCTAAGACAATAATACATCCTTCCTTATATAGGCAATTTTCCACCGCCTGGGAAGGTTCCAGAATTTTAGCCAATAAGGCTGACCAAACTTAGAATTATTTTATTTTACATTTTATTACATCATAGTCGGCTCAAGATAACCTTTCAAACCCGAACAGAAATTTTGAAGAAAATTATTTACTACCATCTCAGGTGGCTCAACTTTTGAAGACCATAAGTCATCACCAATTGACCCGATCGGCTATTATAACCCCATTTCAGAAATGCCACGAAGCGCTCTACAGGCTAGACTCGTGCAAGCACCTGTCATCCAAATTTTTAATCTCATCTGGGGCCTCTAAAGCCTTCAAAATTGAGTTTAAATTTTTGTACCCTACTGCCAATACTGAAAATCTTCAATATCTTCCAATATACACTTGATCTGGCAATGAAACTTTACTGGCAGACTTATATGACCAAAATGAACCTCCAAGAAAGAAATCAGATCATTTTGAGCACATACAAAAATTACCAAAAAATAGTAACTTTCCATAAATAGCAGCTCTGCACAAAATAGCCCTTATTGAATATAAAAATAATTTTTTTTATTTTTTTTTTTGGTGATGCAAGATTGCTCTTACACCCAAGATGCTCCTGCATCACCATGGTTGGCCATGGATGAAGCTTGCATTTCTTATTTGTTGTGTTTTAGCTCCCCATGGTTGGTCATGGTGAGAGCAAGCATGTATTGTGTTTTTTCTTGTAATTGAATTTGGGGTTGTTTACTCTTGGGTTCACTCACCCTTGGGAGGGAAGAGCAATCAAGAGGGGGTGTGGGAAATGGAGGCAACTCCATGTGTAGAGTCTCCTCCATGTGTGGGGAAGGATGAAGCTTGGGTGAGTGATTTTCTCCAAGTAACCTTGCATTTAGCCCATGAGGCATGGGGGGTATAAGGAGGGAAGATTGGCCATGAGAGCCTTGTTATGAAATTGTGATATTTGGGTCCATGTGTGGCCTTGTTTATGATTGTGCAATGGTTGTCTCCATGGGTTGTCCACCCACACCCCACAAAAGGAGTTCGTGGAATTCCTTAGTTATACCCTTGAGGGAATTTTGGGTTCTTGCAATTGTATGTCTCTTGTGAGTGTATGTATATGAGTGAATGTATCCTATTTGATGTGGTTTCCCCAAGCTCGGGGGTGGCCTCATGAGAGGCCTAGGATGGGAGGTGAGCATCCCATGGTTCCTATCCTTTTGTTCATGGCAGGTATTGAAGTCATATTCATGTGGATGAAGCTTGATGGAGTCTTTCCTTGGATGTGTTTGTATGAAGAATTTCACTCCTTGTATTAGGAGCATTGTTGTGAAATTTGGATAGTGATTTCATTCTCTCTATTGGAGCATTTTGTTAAACATATATGGTAAGGATATGGTGAAAGTAAACTTGTTGTTTGTATTTATCATCCATTGTAAATTGATTAGCATATGTATTGGAGCAAAGATGTGTAATTACTTGAAATGCATTGTCCTTTCTTTTCAAAGTTGCAATGGTATTGTTAAAATAGTATGATCAATGTTATCTCTCTCCCTTGAATGTAAAGAAAGATAATATATGAGGTGTTCTTGGTTATTCCAAAGAGAAGAAAGTTTCCAATTCAATGTAAATATGTTGTGGAGATTATTGTATGCATTTGATTATAGTATTGCAATCAAAAGGAAATTATCACCTCTCTTAGATCTCTTAAATTTGATATTGATAATTTGTTATTTTAGATGGTTGTAGAAACAATGGAATAAACTATGTATTTTGAGCAAATTCCTACCACTAAATTTCATTCAATAGAGAACTAATTAGTTCAATATGATGGATTAGTATATCACCTTAAGCA
>BSBK01011266.1:0-80000 GCA_027943335.1 Chamaecyparis obtusa | reverse complement strand
CCAACTGGAAACTGCTCCTTCCGCAAATGAACCATGACTTCATCACCAACCTGAAATTCCTTATACCTCCTTTTCTCATCTGCCTTAGCCTTATACTGTGCGTTCATCTTGGTAATATGCTTCCTCACCTCCTCATGGATGTTCTTCAAGTGTTTTGCAAATCCTCAGCTTCAGCACTACTTATTTCTCCTTTATCTATCTTTCTCAATTCAGATGCATTTCTTGGACTACTTCCATATACAATATGGAATGGTAATTTACCAGTGCTCCTGTCGACAGAATTATTGTATGAAAATTCCGCCTGTGGTAAAATCAAATCCCATCCTGTTGGCTTATCTCCAACCAAACATCTCAGCAAATTTCCCAAACTCCTATTCACCACCTCTGTCTATCCATCAGTCTGTGGATGATGTGATGAACTAAACTTCAAATCTATCTTCAACTTCTTCCACAATGTACGCCAGAAATATCCAACAAACTTAGTGTCTCAATCTAAAACTATGGTCTTTGACAAACCATGAAGTCTCACTACTTCTCTGAAAAACAATTCTGCTACATGAACAACATCATTAGTCTTCTTGCAGGGAATGGAATGTGTCATCTTCGAAAATCTGTCAACCACCACAAAAATTGAATCATGTCCCCGCTGAGTCCTCGGTAAACCAAGAACAAAGTCCATACTGATATCCTCCCAAGGCTTCTCTGGTATAGGTAATGGCTGATACAACCCTGTAATCTGCTTCACTCCTTTCGCCATCTGACATACTCTGCAACTCTGTACAAACTTCTTCACCTCTTGCTGCAATTGTAGCCAATAATAATTCTCACCAACCAAAGCAAGGGTCTTATCACGACCCAAATGTCCAGCCAATCCTCTGCTATGCTTCTCCTTGATGAGATTCTCCCGCATAGAACTTCATGGAATGCACAACTGACTCCCTCTGAATAGCATATCATCCTGGATGATGAAATCCAACCATTTTGTCCTGTCTAGAGTAACAGGTTCTGTACAAGCTTTCCAAGCTTGACCAAAATCAAGATCCTCTGGATACAAATTTTTGAGTTCCTTGAACCCAACCACTTCAATATGCATTTCTGTCAGCAATAGTTGCCTTCTGCTAAGAGCATCTGCAACCCTATTAGACTTTCCACTCCTGTGTTTCAAAACAAATGTATAACTCTCTAAAAACTCAACCCATTTCAAATGTCGTTGATTCAATTTTCCTTGACTATTCAAATATTGCAAAGCTTGATGATCAGTATAGAAAACAAACTCCTTAGGAAGTAGATAATGTCTCCACTTCTTTAATGCCTGAACTATAGCATAAAATTCTTGATCATAAACTTTATATTTCCTCTTGGCATCATTTAACTTCTCACTGAAATAAGCAACAGGTTTACCTTCTTGGCTCATAACAGCTCCTATTGCAGTACCACTAGCATCACAATCTACTTGAAACACCTTATTAAAATCTGGAAGTGCTAAAACAGGTTGTTCTGTAACTTTTTGTTTCAACAATTGAAAACTCTTTTCTGCCCCATTAGTCCACTTAAACTCTTTTCTATCCCCTCTCATTGTTTCAGTCAAGGGTCCACAAATACTGCTAAAATTTTTGATAAACTTTCTGTAAAAGCTAGCCAGACCATGAAAAGATCTTACCTCAGTAGCACTCCTTGGGGTAGGCCATTCAAGGATAGCCTGTACCTTCTCTGGGTGCATTTTTAGACCTTCTACTGAAACTACAAATCCCAAATACACTAACTCTTTCTTCACAAAACTACACTTCTTCAAATTAATCAACAATTTCTCTTCTCTCAACTTCTCAAATACCATACGAATATGCATCAGATGCTCATCCAATGTCTTACTAAAGATCAAAATATCATCTAGGTAAACAATGACAAACTTACCCAGAAATTCTTTCAGAACCTCGTTCATGAGCCGCATGAAAGTGCTTGGTGCATTGGTTAGCCCAAAAGGCATGACTAACCACTCGTATAGTCCTTCCTTTGTCTTGAAGGCAATCTTCCATTCATCTCCTTTTCTGATCTGAATCTAGTGATATCCGCTCTTCATATCTATCTTCGAGAAATACATAGCTCCACTCAAACAATCCATAATATCATCCATTCGTGGCAATGGAAACCTATACTTGATTGTGATCTTGTTTATTGCTCTGGAATCTGTACACATCCTCCACTCTCCAGTCTTCTTTGGTGCTAATACCGTTGGTACAGTACAGGGACTCAGACTCTCTCGAATCAACCCCTTCTGCAATAACTCATGTACTTGTCTGTTCAACTCTTCACTTTCTGCTGGTGTCATTCTATGTGTTGCCTTGTTTGGCAAACTGGCTCTTGGAATCAAATCCATCTGATGACTAAACTTCCTTACCGGTGGTAATCGATCAGGTACATTATCAGATACAATATCCTGAAACTCATTCAACAAATTGGCAACCTCTACAGGTACATCCTCTACTTCTTCTTTACCAACTTTTGGAATTAAAGCAAAACACACATGCTCATGCCTCATACCATCTAGAAATTTTCTTCCATCAACAAATGTTATTCTTGCATTACCACATACCTTTTCTTCGGTCTCCTTCAATGGCTTTAGCTTATGTCACACTCCATCCTTTGTCAGGGAATAGGTATTCGCATGACCATCGTGTACAGCACGTCTGTCAAACTACCACGGTCTACCCAATAACATATGACATGCATCCATAGAGATGATATCACATAGTACCTCATCTTGGTACTCGCCGATCTTGAACTTTACCAGGCACTGTTCACTGACCATGACCTTGTGGTCATCCTGCACCCAGGCAATCCGATATGGATGTGGGTGTTTCTGTCTCTTGAGCTTCAACTTTGTCACCATCTCTTCTGACACCAAATTGTCAGTGCTTCCACTATCGATAATCACATCACAATATTTACCCTCACACTTGCATCGAGTGTGAAACAGGCTCCTCCTTTGTTCAGGTTCATTCTCACCACTCAGCAAGACTCTTCTGTTAATTAGCGTTTCTCCTCTTTCAGCATCTTCAAAATTTGATGATCTAGCATCTTCATCTACATGTGTAATTCTGGCCTGGCCTTCATTTCTCCTGTCTGTTCTGCCTTGGTGCTGAGGACATTCAAATGCCCTATGACCTTCTTCTCCACAGTGAAAACATGTTCCACGGAAGCCTCCTCTTCCAGATCCTTGTCCTCTTCCTCTCTGATCTCTATTACTTTGATCCTGGAAATGATTGGAATTATTTCCTCTCTGATTCTGACTGCTACTGGCCTCATCCTTCTTTTTCAGATCTTCATTTCGGCCACCATATGACCGTCCACCAGATCATCCACCGCGACCTCTTCCATTTTGTCTACTCTCGAACTTCTTGTTCAGCTTTTCCTCTACTTTTAGGGCAAATTGGTATGCCTCCTCAATACTGCTCATTCAAACCAGATTCAACTCCTCCTGAATGCTTGGCCTTAACCCATTAAGGTATCGGGCAACTTTCTCCTTATCAGCTTCTTCATGGCCCGTTCTAATGAGGAGTCGATAGAATTCCTCTGTATACTCCTAAACAGATCTTCCTGCTTGCTTCAAACTTTGCATTTTCTTTAGTAGGTCAAGCTTATAATCAATAGGAATGAACTGTCACTTCAATTTATCCACCATCCGATCCCATCTTGTTATTTTATCTTTCCCTCTTCTATTTCGGTCCAATTGAATTTCTTGTCACCAGATCTTCGCATGACCTTTCAGTCTGGCCTTCGCAAATTTGACCCTATCAAGATCCTCAACATCTTCATACTCAAAATATTCCTCACATTCATTGATCCAGTCGATCAATTCCTCTGGGTTAAGATTTCTAGAAAATGTAGGAACCTCAATCTTAGGTCTTTTCCCAATCTTGGAAATCGCCCGAAAAAGTCTTTCTTCCTCCTGGTTCACAATTTCAGCTTCTCCTTCTTCGGCTTCATCCTCGCTTTCATCTCTGACATTAAGATTCATTCCTCTACGAATCTCTTCTTGCAATGCTCACACTTGTCTCTGCAGCTCTCTAACCTCAGGTGTTACAACACCAGCTCTTTCGCCACGTTCCCTTCGTGGAGGCATTTTCGTGATGCGCACTGAAACCCTAACCACGGTCCTAGTGCAAACTACCTCATAGTCGGCGATCTGTTTACACACTCAGGAACTCTTGCTCTGATACCACTTGATGAAGGGTGCTCCCCTTAATACCACAAACACATAACAGAAATAGAGAAACAACAACAATATGCAAGAACAGAAAATTGGCTTCTTATTATCTCCACAAATGTGGAATTACAAACTTTCAGAATTACAATATGCAAAGCCACATGGGCATTCCCTTACAATATTCTATAGGACAAAGCCTCGAACTATTACGCAGATCTACTACCCATAACTATTCTGAACTGCCTAAGACAACAATACAGCCTTCGTTATATAGGCAATTTCCACCTCCCGAGAAGGTTCCAGAAATTTAGCCCTAAGGGCCGACCAAACTTAGAATTATTTTATTTTTCAATTTATTACATCAAAGTCGACTCAAAATAACTTTTGAAACCCGAACATAAATTTTGAAGAAAAATTATTTTTCGCCATTTCAGGTGACCCGACTTCCGGAGACCATAAGTCATCACCAGTTGACCCAATTGACTATTATAACCCCATTTCGGAAATGCCACAAAGCGCTCTACAGATTTGACTTGCACAAGCGCCTTTCACCCAAATTTTCCACCTCATCCGGGGCCTCTAAAGCCTTCAAAACTGAGTTCAAAGTTTCTGTACCCTGCTGCCAATATCAAAAATCTTCAATATCTTCCAATATACACTTGATCTGGCAATGAAACTTTACTGGCAGACTTATATGACCAAAATGAACCTCCAAGAAAGAAATCATATCATTCTGAGCACATACGAAAATTACCAAAAATAGTAACTTTCCATAAATAGCAGCTCTGCACAGGATAGCCCTTATTGAACTCAAAAATAGAAATATTTTTTTTTTTTGGGTGATGCAAGATTGCTCTTACACCCAGGATGCTCCTGCATCAAATTGTCAAATAGATTTTATTTTCTATAGCAAGTGAAATTATAATATTGTTGTGAAGACTATTTGTGCAATTCTTGAGTTAGAGTCTGTGATCTTTTTTAATGAGGTACACTATTCATGAAACATGAATAAAAAAGTCTCACTATTAATTGAACTTTATTGAAATTGAACTAACTAATAGCAAATTCTTATATATTACATATAATAAAAATATACTATAATATAGTACAATATAATATATTATAATATAATAAATCAAACTCTAATTCGACCAAGATTACTATTAGGAAAAACCTGAAAATTGATATAGTAAAAGTTTTTTCTTTTAAAAGCACAAAATTTGAGTTAATTATATTAAGAGCAACTTTCATGCAATATTTTAACTTATGTTAATCTTAACTTATATGTTTAGAATAATATTTTCTTATTTGAAAATTAATGCTCGCACAAAACTGTTGTCAGAGTTATGTCAAACGGGTTAAACCACATATTGCATGAAAACCTTCCTTTTAAATAAAGGAAAACTCATACAAAAGATTTGTATCAATATCAATCTGGTTTTTTCTCTAGTAAAGTCATGATCTCGAGCAGAGCTCCATAGTAAATTCTCCAATCTTACTTCCATCAACATTCGAACTTCAGTATACAGCATTCTGTGCTGAGATTTGAAGGAGAAACAAAGGGAAAAACTAATTTAGGTCAAAATGTTATATTATCAGGCCACCATAGATAGGTACACTCAAAAGGCAATAATGGCGAAACAAACCTAGAATCTTTCAGTTTCATTATTCTCATCCCAAGTTGCGGATCAAGTTCTTCCATTGCAAATTTTCTCACTAGTCTTCTGCTTCCATCATAAACGTTAATTCCTTCTGGCCAAACCGCCACAGTCCATCCGCTGTTGTTAACTAAACAAAGTAAATTTTTTCTAGGCAAACAAATATTTACTCGGCACCAATTCTTGGAGTTTATGTCTTCTTCTCCATTTTCTAATTTCCACATAAACCCATACTCCCTGTCAACCAAAATGAGCTGACCAAACTCACTCCCAGCTAAACTCCAATACACACTAGCATCGGCACTTTTCTTATCTGAATGTCTGTAAATTACGTCATGTGGGGCTGGAATTTTTGTGAAGTGATTATTAGAAAAGTCATATTCTACAATCCCTCCATTAGATGAAAAATTTTCCAACCAGTAAAATCTTCCCCTGCAGTAAATTCCCCGCCCGTAGAAGCTAATATTTTCTAAGTCTTCACTGCTAAATACATGTGTATCATCCAAGTAACCGGTTGATGAATCCAGAACAACAATGCAACGTAGGTAAGTGGCTGCTAGCAGAATGAATTTATCGGCCGAAAGAGCAAATGCTTTTACAGTCGCTTCATGTGCGTTGTCAACATAAGGGAGGCGTTGAAAGCACCTGCTCTTTTCCTCGCAAACATAAAAGTCATTACCTTGACGCAAACAGAATATGTCTTTACTTGCTAATTCTATGATATAAGAATGTTCAGGGACTTTGTAAAAGCCTACACCTCCTTCCATCACCTATATGTTTGGATATATTCTCTCCATGGCAGCATATGAGGACAGCATCTCGTTCCATGCTTTCCACACACTCCTCAATCTAACGAGGCCTCTTCTGGGGAGCACCATTGCTATGATTTTCAACACAATTTCATCAGGGAGGCTTCGCCAAACTTGAGTTTTCATCTTCATTTTTTCTGTAGTAAATTGTTTACAACCTTTGTAAATTGCTATTTCAGCATATTTTCCTACTCAGTCCAACCCATGTATGTACTTATAGACATTGATCAACATTCAGAGTGACGTTTCAATGCGACGTTTCAATGTTCTCGTCTAGTTTTCCTTTTTGTCAACTTAATGCTGGGGACAAATGTTTTAGAAAAGGGAATAAACATTCTGTGGTGTTCGGTGCAGATTATATTATGAAAAAGGTTAGACATAAATATACGTCATCATACCAAAAAAAAGACAATACAATAGAAATATTTATATAGAAATATAAATGCCTATAATATACTCACCTATAATGCGATAGAAATGAAAATGTTAAACATCTAATAGATTATAAAATCGAAGTGTCAAAAGGGTTAAAGAAGGTTTATAGGAATCATTTGCATGTACGAAAATCAAAACACAAATGAGATTTCATTGGACCTCTCTAGTGTGTGCTTACCATTCATGTGCATTCTTCGTGCAGTTACCATCGCAGATAGTCTTTTCAATTTTTTTAAAACTCAAATGAACATCAAAATAATGATTTAACTTATTATTATCTATCTTCTATGATGATTTTCTACTCATTCTCCTTGACTTTGGTGGTACACCTTTATTTTATTCGCCATTCACTCACTGCTGATATTCTAACAAATATGAGGATGAGGGAAAAATAGACTAGGGAGTGGATAACATGAACCGTAAGAATGATATCGGGTTAATACATCTCCCACTCCTTTGATATCATGCTACTGAAGAAATAACTTTTTGGTAATTTATATTATTTTTTATTAAAGAAAAACTCAATCTGAAGGGATTATAAATTCTATAAAAAACAAACATCTAGCCAACAAGATCTAACACTCACAATCAGCTACACAATAACTAACCAAAATTAAATAGGGGATCAAAGCCCCAAAGTCTTTATAGAATATTTAGCAAACTATCAATTTTATACATAATGTTTTTATTAATACTGTAGACCTTGTTAACAATTTTGTCGATAGGGAGTAGACCCCTTGTCCTTCTATAGAGTCTGGTTCCATGTTCAAGCACAAAAACCATATCCTTATCATTCTTTACTACACTTTTGTCAACAACAAGGATTTTATTGATAGATTTGATACTACAAGTAGTAGATGATGAATTACCCTTAGAAATACGTTTTAAAGCTTGAGGTCGAACATTAAGATTTTTGAGACCCTTAATAGCGCTATCCATGGTTGTTTTGCTAATAAAAATGACTTACCTTAGTTTAACATGGATAGAAACCATGACATCCTCCAAGTTCTTGATACGAAGCTCATGGTCCCCCTTTGAATAACCTTGGATCAAGGAGACCAATTAACCTTATCTTTTAGAGCTTTTTCTATTGCAATAATGCACAAGAATGGGACATAATGGTTATCCATTGCATCTTTGACATTCTTGATTATGTTCATGTATTCTTGAGCCAACAAGCCCTTCCATATAATTGTATATTTATCTACCTCTAAGGGAATATAAATTTGAATCATCATATCCAAATCACCCATATTTAGAGCTTGAGAAATAGGGGAATGAGGAGTCAAGACAACATATATTTGAGGATTCATCATAAATTTAATCCTAATGGAATTTCTACCCCCATCCCCACTAATTGGGATGAAGTAAGGGTTTTCCCCATGTCGTTATCATGCAAATATATTTGGTCTCGATCCCTTTCAAAACAAGTTCTTACTAATCTTTTTGACCATGGCTTCAAAACTTCAAGGTTACCTACCTTTCACCCTCACTAGGCTTCATCAAAGCCTTCAATTTGAGTTCCCAATTTCTCCTTATTATTCCAATACTTCTAAGGCTGTCACTATACCCCAAACAACTTGTTTCCAAAGCCTATGCAATCCCTCTCCAAACTGGTCTTGGATTCAGGTATGGAAAGGTAAGTATTGAGAGAGGAGGGGTAAATCAATACTGTAAAGTGCTTTTAAACTTATTTGATCTTTCTTCACATTAATTTACTGATTCCTTAACATTTTCATACATCACATGAAATAAATTTAAAATATGTAATAATCAACACATAACATGATATTTTTTTATTACATAAATCCTTGTTACAGGATAACAACTACGGTGGGGATGACACCCACAAGACTTCACTACTACAGAATAAAGTTTTCTCGGTTAGAGATACAATGCCTAGCTATTATGATAGATTACCCTATTAAGTGTATTAACCCAGTTAAGAGTTATAAAGACTGTTAAGCCTACTTTGTTAAGAGGTTTTACAACTCTAATCTAAGAATTGCATCTGCTTAAAGGATTTACAATTAAGATCTATTTAGATCTTCTTGGTTAAGAGACTTATCAAAAATTGATTACTCCTTAAATAATAACTTCCCGCTCAAGGTTTTTTTGATTTTGCAGGTTCCCGCCCAAGACTTTAGATTTGCAGGTCCCATGCCTGCCTCCTCTGGGGGTGGTGTGGCCCCCATGGTTGACTTTCCTGAGGACTCTGTTTCCTCCAAGGCGTCCCTCGTGACTCCCTCTAGCACGAGTCATGTGCCTGAGTCATCATAGGAATATCTAAACGTGGCTTTCCCCACTGTACAAATGCCTAACTAGGTTGGGGCTCTTGTCAGAAATGCACATCAATCACTGGAGTCACTCCTTGTTGATTTTGTCCTCACCAATAGTGGGGCTTAGCTCGCAGTCCCAGACTTTGTTGTCAACAGAATAATAGCGGACTTTCAAATGGCTTTGGTGGGGAGGTTCTTCAACTTTTGACCCACTATCAAGATGGTGAGGAAGTGGATTTCTTCTAAGTGGAAGATCAAGGGCTCTGTGTCGACTTCTGCTATGCCGGGGGGCTTGTTTCTATTCAAGTTCACATCCCTAGAAGACTTGTCTTCTATCTTGTCTGGCTCATGGGTCTATGGGAAACACTTTCTGGACCTCGCTAAATGGAAACTTGGATTCAATCCTGATACAAACCTGTCTAGATTAGCCCCTGTCTAGGTTCACCTCCCAGGTCTCCCTCTTGAATATTGGGATGAGCAAGTTTTTCGATGGATTGGTGACTCTTTCGGCTCTTTCATCACTACAGATCAAGTGACTCATTCCAAATCTAGGCTTTTTTTTGCTAGATTTTGTGCGAATGTTACTCTAAACAAAACTCTCCCAAATTTTGTCACTTTAAAGTCCAAATTGGGTAAATGGACACAAGCTATTATGTACAAGAATGCTTCCCTATTTTGCCAAAACTATGATCACAGGGGGCATTCGAGTAACAACTGCAAGCTCTCTAAGCAGATTGCTAGTGAGGATAAGGGAAAAGGGAAAGCAAGTGCTTCCCCACCTCAAATGCAAGCTGATGTTGTGGAACACCCAGATCTGGATGTGGGAATAGCTACCCCTCCCCTGGCCTCTGTTGGCACCACCCCAGTGGTAAGTGAGTTTGAACCCCTACAACTAGAGGTGGAGAATGGTGGTGGTATGGAGTTGCTCCAGGGCTCATAGGAAAAGGCTGTGGTGACTTCGATCCCCTCTACACCCCCCTCTATGATGGGGTCACCTCTCCCATCGGAGACTGAACAACCAGCCATTGTGGTGGTGCTAGAATTGATATCTTAAAAGTCGGATCCTCCTCCAACATCGGATACAGAGCACTCATTCAACTCTCTTGATGATTTGGATGAACAAAAGGGAGAATGGAAAACTCAGAGGAAGAAAACCAAGCCTAAGAAGGAAGATGTGGGTGGTGACACTCCAAGAGGAAGGTCGTCTGATCGGGCAAGGAGATTGAGAGGATCCATAAGAGACATTGCAATGGGTAAGCAACAAACCCTAGAACTAAGTTTTAAGGGTAAAAAATGATTTGCCTCTCTTGGAATGTAAGGGGCCTGAATAGCTCCCTAAAACAAAATGCTGTTCAACATTACATTTTTTTATCATAAACTTGATGTTCTTCTATTGCAAGAAGTTAAGATGTTTGTCAGTAACTTTGAAAGGATGGCACCTAAGTTATGGTCAGGTGTTGCTTTTGTTTACTCTGAAGCTTCGGGTGCCTCGCGGGGTATTGCCACACTTTGGAATCCCAACAGAATCAGTGGTAGATTGCTGGAGTTGACCCCAAATTTTCTTATTGTCACTTTTAATAAGGTCAGGCTGGACTAGATAACCTTTAACATTTATGCTTCTAACACCTACCCTGGTAGGATTATGCTCTGGAATGAGCTTAGTATCCGGCTGGCAGAGTACAACTTGAGGAACTTTTTGTTGGCTGGAGACTTCAATACCACCCTCTACCTCTCAGAGAAATGTGGTGGGCTTATTGATTACTCTGATAGTATGTCGAAATTGGCTGATTTTATTTCGGTTAATGGCCTCCTAGATATTGACCTAGCTAAAAATCCCTTCACCTGGTCCAACAATAGAAAATGAAACCACTTTATTCAGGTGAGACTTGATCATGTCCTGACTTCAGCCTTCTGGGATCTTTACCTAAATTCCTCCCTAACTTCCCTACCCAGAACCACCTCGGACAACAACCCCCTCCTTCTTCATTGGTTTGATCAACCTAAGGCCTACTCAGCCCCCTTCAAGTTTGAAATCATGTGGTGTTCTCACCCTTCTTTTAGGGATTAAGTTAAACTCTAGTGGAGCACAAAAATTATAGGCACAGCCATGTTCCGAGTTGCTCAAAAGCTTAAAATAATTAGAAGGGAGGTCAAAGGCTGGAGAAAGCATAATTTTGGTGACTTTCACAAAGAGAAATGTGAACTCTCTGGTACCCTTAATTCCATTCAAGCCAAACTAGCTACCAGAGATTTCTCTCCCTAGACACAGACGGATGAAGAAGTGACTAGACACAAGTGGTAGGACACGCTAAAAAAGGAAGAAATTTACTGGAAGCAAAGGTCTAGGATCCAATGGGTCACTAAAGGAGATAGAAATGTGGCTTTCTTTTATAGATCGACTAGTATCCACAAGGAAAGGAATACAATTACTTCTTTAGTGGATGAAGGGGGTACTATAGTCAAGGATAAGGAAAAGATTAACTAGGTGGCCATCAACTACTTTGAGGAGTTATTCTCGGAGAGGGGTCCGATATGCCTGGAAAATATTCAAAATCAACTCCTTGAGAATGTCCATTGTGCTGTCACTTCAGAGGACAATGAAAGAATTACAGAAAGGGTCTCGGACGAAGAGGTTAAGAGTGTTGTTTTTTCTATGGGTAGGTACGAAGCCCTTAGCCTTGATGGGTTTCCCCTGGCCTTCTTTCAAGATTTTTGGGACATTGTCAGTTCTGATGTAATCTGTGCTGCCAGGGATTTCTTCAGAACTAGACGTCTTCTCTGACAGCATAACCAAACCTACATTGCCCTCATTCCCAAACTTGACAATCCTTCCTCTATGCTATATTTCTGACCTATAAGCCTCTGCAATACCTTCTACAAAATTCTTACCAAGATTCTTATTGGTATGATAAAGCCTCTACTGGACAAGTTAATTTGTCCCACTCAAAAGGGATTTGTCCTAGGAAGGCAAATTTTGGATGTGGCTATTGCTACCCATGAGATCATTCATTCTATGGACAGGAGCAAGATTCCAGGTATGGCCTTTAAATTAGATATTTCTAAAGCTTATGACAAGGTCAATTGGTTTTTTTTTATCAAAATTCTTAGAAAAATGGGGTTCAAGGACAAAAATATCCAAATCATCAAGGAATGTACCAAAATAGTGTGCTTCTCTATCTTGGTTAATGGCTCCCCGGGGGGCTTCTTCACCCCAGAAAAAGGTCTCAAGCAGGGAGACCCCCTCTCACCTTATCTTTTTATTATGGTTGCTGATATTCTTAGTAGGAATATTTGTATGCTATCAGAAAGAGGGTTAATTAAGGGGGTTAAACCAGCTTCTACCAGCCCCAAGGTGGTGCTAGAACAATTTGTGGAAGATACCTTCCTGTTTGGGTTTTCTTCGGTGATCGGGGCTAGGTATTGGAAGCAAATTATGGAGTGCTACGCTTGGGCTTCTGGTCAATGTATTAAATATCAAAATAGCCATCTATTCATCTTCAATATGCCTCTAGAGACTCAAAATAAAGTGCTTCAAATCCTTGGATGCCTCTTTGCTTCTCTTCCTTCCACCTACCTGGGTCTTCCACTCACTGTCAAAGAGGTCGCTTAGAATTTTTGGAATTGTCTTCTTGAAAGGACTCAGAAAAAGATTATGGGTTGGAAAGGGAAAATGTTGAGCAATGCTGGAAAACTTTCATTGGTGGCGGCTACCCTTCAAGGTGTCCCCGTCTATTTCCTATCACTCTTTAAGATCAAGAACAACATGGTTGATAAGTTGGAAAGGATCCAGAGGACCTTCCTATGGATAGGATTAGAGGAGAAAAAGAGGTTGTCTCTTGTGAATTGGGACATGGTTTGCCTTCTGAAATGTCTTGGTGGTTTAGGGTTAAGAAAAATCAAATACATGAATAAGGCTCTATCGACCAAGATTGCCTAGAAGCTCATTGAGGGAAAGGCTAAATGGTGTAAAATAATGGAAGCCAAATATCTCTAGGGCCCCCTGTTTAATAGGAAGTTCCAAGATACTGACCTTTCTACTAGTTCCAAACTATGGAAGAACATCTACAATTGTAGGAACATCATTGCCAAGGGGGCTTTCTAGCAGGTTGGCAATGGGAGGTCTACTGGGTTCTGGAAGGATCACTAGATCCTAAACCTCCCCAATCTGGGATATAAATTCAAACCTCTCATGAAGCACCTTAGAACTATTCTTGGCAACAAAGTCTCTAATTATATGAACGATAGAGAGTGGAAGGACATACAGACATGGCTGCTTGATAGACAGGATCTGAAACAAATGGGGAAGGAGCTCATGGAGAACCTTAACATCAAAATTTTAGACCATGAGGATACTATCCTATGGGCCCCCACCCAAATGGGGAGGTTCTCTGTGAAATCTACTTACAATATGTTATTAAAGGAAAATGGTAACTTGAAGGATTGGAAGAAGATCTGGATCCCTCAACTCACACCGAAAAATAACTTTTTTTGGTGGACTCTCATGCATGGAAAAGTTCTAACTCAAGACAACTTAGTTAAAAAGGGCTTCTCCATGGTGAATAGATGCGCCCTTTGCTTGAGAGAGGAATAAACAATAAATCATTTGTTTATACACTATGAATATGATAGTAATATATGGCATCAAGTCATTTGCAATCTGGGGATCCAATGGGTCTTCAGTAGGGAGGTTCACCAATTCAGCTTCTAGAATTCTCCCTCTAAACATCTGCTGCTCCAACTACTCTAGCAGCTGATCCCCCCACATGTTTGTTGGATGATCTAGAAGGAAAGGAACAATCCAATCTTTAGAGATGAGTGTACTCCTACTGGAACTTGCTTCCAGTTTGGTACCAGATTGCTTTGTGAGAATACTCGGGTGGCCAACTAGAAGCTCCCCTCTGCACCCCCCAAGGCTTGGGAGGTTAAAATTGCTGATAATTGGAATATCCTACAGGGGTTCTCCTGCTTTGATGACACTAAGAAAGTTGCCTGGAAAGCCACTAGATGGCTGGCTCCTACCAAGGGGTGGATCAAATTAAATTTTGATGGTGTTGCTAATGCTAAGGTCCAAGGTGGAGGAGGGATCCTTTGTGACCACAATGGCAATTGCATAGCTACTTATGCTAGACCCATTTTTAATGGCACTGTGACTCAAGCTGAGAGTATGGCTCTATTATGGGCAATCCACACCGATATGAGTTTGAATATAAGACATATGGCTATTGAAGGGGATTCCAAAATCGTAATCTAGGCTGTTAAAGGGGGGACTAGCGTCAGATGGAGAGCCAACCCCATCCTACTGGAAATAAAAATGCTTCTAAATAACCTTCATCATTTCACTATCAAACACACATACAGAGAAGGGAACCAGGCCGCTGATTCTTTGGCTGCAACGAGCCTACATTAGCAAAGACTCACCACTTGGCATGAGGTGTTAGAATTGCCCTTGATGACTCAGCATATCATTGAGGAGGAGAAGAATTTGAATGTTGTGACACGTTATCATGATTAATTCAAACTTGTGTTGGATCATGTGCCTATGTGCCCATGTATCAGGCTACCTACTTGGCAATTTTAAACAATGGGTGTATCCTTGGCATTATTTCCATTAATAACACTTGTAGATCTACTAGATTGGTTGGTATAGTGTGCACCTCCTAAAGAATTTCTCAAAGAAAATGCTACATTAAAAGGTTTCAGAGAAAGTTTTTCCATTTTATGTGGTTTGCTAAAAATTACTACCCTACTCGGCTCTTTGGTTTTTCTACTCCTCCAATCCTGGCTGATCCTGATTCTGAAATGGGGGGCAATACTTTATGTATTGAACCTGATAAGATTGATGAAGCCTTTTCCAATAATGTGCTCATCACTCACTACTGTAAAGAGGGCAGGATTTGGGGGTTTATGGAGCGCATGAGAGGAGGACATGATGAGAGGATCTAGAAGCAGTTTGTCTTCACTTGGAATAATCGTAAGGTCTCAATGGGAGGCCTTCATTTCCACCTGAATGAGGAAGTTATTTCCAAAGTGACTGGTCTCCCCATGACTGGAAGAAAATACAAGAAGATGAGAAGGACCTCGGATCCCACCAGCCTCAATCAATTCTTTTGGGAGGGGGAACAGCCTGTGAAAAAGCAAGGAGGGTTCAACAGAGAGGAGCTCCCCAACTTCTAGACTAAAATCTGTCTGATTATTATGAAATACTTTACTCTAGAGGGTAAGTTTACTGTTTACTACTACTATCACCTGTCATTTTTTAACCATATTAGGAATAAAGATTTGATATCTATTCCTTTTTATCTGCTTCATTCTATTGAAAGTAATATTGCTGATATTAAGGAGAATCCAGACAAGCCCACCCCCATTCTCCACTAGGGGCTCCTCCTCCACCTCTTCCAATTCCACAAAGCCCTCTGTCCTACCCCTCAACCCCTTATTATCTAGGAAATCAGCCAAAATGTGCCTCTGGTTGAAGCTACTAAACCCACCCAATCCTCTCAATCCCTTCAATTTGTTCAGACTTCTAAGACTGATATGGTCAGAGGAAGAATATGGAAGAAGACCCATAAGAAGAAGACTAACCATGAGGACTCCTTTATATCTGACTCTATTGACTTCAAAATTGACTCTGAAAGTACCCCCATAACTGACCCCAAGAACAAAGATTTAGAGGGCCTGATTATTATTGAGGTGGACCTTAGTGGCATTGGGTGTAGATGCTCTAGCATGATTGTTAAGGAGCAATGCAAGTCCAGACTTAAGAAGGCTACTACCTATTGGTGTCCAAAATGACGCTGATGCTCTAACAGGTTGCCAGTAGACCCTCAGATGAATTTTAGGAATGGTTAACTCCAAAATATTATGAGGTCTTACAGTGACTAGACCAACTATAGGGACAAGACTACCCTCTTCTACTTTTGGCTCTGCAAATCCAAGGCGGGTGCACCTAACCTAGTATAAGATAGACTTCATACACCAAAAACTAGGTTTGAATAATAGATAAGTGGATAGCAAGAAAGTACTGAATGTTAACCACACATTCATTGACTCTCCATTGCTATGGGGTAGAACCAAAGACAACCAAATGCTAAAAATCTAAAGGAATGGTTCTTAATTTGTGCTTTTGGATCATAACAACAACAACTAGTATTTTGTTGATAATAAGATAATCATTTAGGCCAGTACCTCATCCATTGGGCAAGATCTCCTAGAACAAGAATGTTGCACACACCAAACAATAGCTGAGATTCAAAGCCATAAACACACCTACAATCCCCTTAACTACTTATAAGATATCCTTACATAGACAATTAGATAGGTCTATGTCCCATCTAAAGAATCATTTCATCTAATCCTAGATTAGAACTTAAGAATGGACACATATACATAAAGCAATATGCAGAGAACTAGAAAGTTCAGAACCTATCTAAGTTGACATAAAGGAGAGATAAGAGTCATGTATTTGTATTAAGTATGAAGAATCCTTAAGTATAAACAATCAAACCAGAGGAGTCAAGCTTGTAAATTACAGCTTAGACATGTAACTTTTTCTCTATCATCAACAAAAATACCAAATGCCAAAATGTTACAATCCTGACTGGGCAAAAGACTCACAACCGGAAAGTTTGAAAATCTAACTGCCAATAATTCAAAATGATCATAAAAAATCCCTTTATACCAGGGTTACAATGCAAGCATAATGATCATTTCAACTCAAAAAATTCAAATCCACCTAACCCCCCAAGAGTTAACACAAACACGACAGGGGTCAAGCCGCAGCATGCAAGCTCAAACAATCTAAGCTCAACAGCTAACTAGCCCTGTACTGGTCCAAGAACCAAATTACCATCAAACCCCCAAGGCATCTGGCTAAATTGACCCTTGCAACACTTCAGGGTACTATTTCATTTATTCCTTCATGGCAAGGCATTCCTCCGCAATGATCATGGCGACCAGGACCACATTGGATCGGTGGAGAAGATCAGTCTAACCAACTCTAGCCCCTTTTTATCATTAATTTCAGTCCTTTGCAGTCACTGGAAACATCTCTCAGATTTGAATTCAAACTCCAACGACTAAGTCTTGGTGCCAGCAGTGAATCAGTGGTCCTGATTTGATCGAAGATCAGAAATTAAGTCTCGACTGTAGATCTTTCTACCTTTCCCGAGCTTCATATCTTCTAACTCATTAAGCACCATGGGTTAACCTTCAGCGAACTGGTGACAATGGGAAAACCTAGTCATGAAATGAAAAACATAACTACAGTTATACTCAGCGAGCACACAAACACTCATCGCCAAGTCACCAGACCAACTAGCGAACCGCCAAATCATCCCGCGAACCTATGACAAGAAGCAAATTTGTCAGGATGCTAAACTTGATTCACTCCGCCAAACCTCATACCCCACCATTAATTTCATAACCATGACCCCTGATGCCACCTGTCACCATGCTATAGACCTGGGCCCACCATATGCCACATGTCACACCTCCACTCACTGCAACAACCCAGTCATACCTGCCACAGGACCCACGCTCTGCAAGCCTTCGAAATTGAACGACGGGCACATGATCGCAAGGGGTCTGACACCCCCCATGAGATCATGTTCCAACCACTAGATCTACCATACCATCCTCTCCGCTGAATCACTCAGGCCCACTGCAAACAAAACCCTTGGCATCAAATCAGACGGTGGGTGCATGATCACAAGGGGAAAGAATATTCCTTCTGATTGCACACCAACCATAGATTTAAATCATTAACACAAGCCCCACTGAGACATCTAACCATCACCACATGGACCAATAGGAAGATGCCACATCACCACCTCGCACGACCATCAAACTATAACCACCCTATCGATGGGCCCCAGGGACACGTGGCAAGGGGTCGCATGATCGCATGTCAAAAAAGTCTAACATGCGGCCATGCGAGAACCAACCCCCTGCTGCCACATCACCACCCTTGACAGCATGAAGACCTAGGTTCACCATTCCGCGATCATGTGACAACGGGAAATAAATCGCCAGACAAGTTGCTAGATGCTAGTTGATAACCACCAGGAATGAAATGATCACATGACTACACAGTCACTAGGTCATGAGATGCTAGCCGCTTAACCGCTAGAATCAAGAGATCAAAGATAACCGCTAGTCGCTAGGTCGCCGAATGAGAACAAACCTGTCAGACAGCTGAACAAAGCAAAGAGTCGGGACCACATGGACAGGTGGCAGGCAGTCGCATGATCGCATGTTAGAAAATTTTGACATGTGGCCATGTGAAAGCCAATCAAGAAGAGCTTTTGAAGGCCCGAGCCCACCTGTCATCACACTTGCGCACTTAAGGAAAGCTGGCAGACAGGGATCTAGGAGGTCAAAAACACACAAAGCTTTCACAACAGCAAAGGATCGAAAACACACAAAGTTTTTGACATTGACACAAAGGTAAAAAGGATGTAAAAATATCAAGAATTTTATGCAAGCCAAAAAGGTCGAAAACATCATGGATTTTCAGAAACACTGTGGGTTTTCGACACTTAGGCAGATTTTTAAATATTTCCAGCAGGCCTTAGAATTTGAATAACTTTCTTGATTTTTCAAATTGGGAGGTGCAATTTGAACTAGGGCTTGGTGACACAGTGAAGAACACAGGGCAGGAGGCAATGAAGAACACTTGCAAGGAAGAGGCCATTTTCATAAGATTTTGCAATGATAGAAAATGGGCCTAACAGTGGCTCTAGTTGGGGATGCATGCCTCCTGCAGGCATGGCAAGGATTCAGAATCACTGGGAGAGCAGACCAACGACCTAGACAAAACAAGGAACCTCAAAAAATGCAAGGAACAAGAAGGAAAAGCACACAATAGGAAAGGGAAATATATTTACAGAATTTACAGGTATGTACAACCAGGCTCAAGTCCCCAAAATTATGATCAATATTTGCCTCTGTCAAACAAGTAGTTTTCATCTCCATCCCATAGGGGAAAACTAAAAATTCTGCTTCCATGTGACAGAGCACAATTATATTCACTTTTCAAAAGCTTAAAACAAAGATTGCTGGCACATTTCTCCTGAGGGCTGCAAAGGTAATCATACCAATTCTAAAAATGTTGTGGCACATGCATGTTGTAGTCAAAAAGGGAAATGCCAAAGGAGCTGCAACATAAGCCATCCTCAATCCCTTCAACAAACCCAGGAATTTTATAGTCTACATGAAAATAAAATCACTCTAGCTCTATCAAAATGTCATTGTAATTGCTATTGGATCCATTCATACCAAAAATTTGCACCTCCAAGGAGAAGATATACTGATCTTCATGCAAACACTGAGGGAACTCATCACATGGGACATGATCATTAAACATAGGAGCACTCTGCATCATGTCAGCATCTAACAAAACCAAAAATTGTTGATAGGTGGGAAGAGAAACATCAACCTGTCCATGAGATGGCGAAGCTTGAGTAGCTGAGAGACCATCCTTCCATGGCTCAGCAACAGATTCAGAATCAGAAAAGGATTCAAAATCTATACAAATCTCCCAACCAGTATTCAGAACCATATCAAGGACACTTGCATTACTTGAAGATGAACAAACACCAATGACTTCATGATTCGATATATCGTACTGTACCTGGTTTCCATTTAGTAGTGCTAGGGAAACAAAAGAATCAGAGGCACACATGTAAAAGTCAAATCCTATTGACTCATGTTCCATATCAAAATCAATGTGTCCTAGATGTAAGAACCCAGAGCCATCTCCCCCTGAATACCTGAGATACTCACAAGACAAGAGGTCTAAAATTTGTTCACTATGAAGTGAACACCTATCCTCAAGAACATCACCTTCTGCCATACAATCATCAGCAGTACCCTGATCTATCCAACCCTCTTCCTCATCTGACTGATTGCATAAACTTTCTACCCCATATTGAGAAAAGGCATCACCTTCATGACTACAAAAAAGAGTGTCAACTCCTGACACATCTCCTTCATAAATTTCATCATTCTCAATATCAGCACTACAAAGCAGAGCCCCAAGTGCATCCTCAAGCTCAAAATCAGCATCACCAAGAACCCAATCCCTGATACATCCATAATACTCTTCCCACAAGGCATTTGACCAGCTGGTTGACTCAGGAAAACAAAGTTCTAGGAATAAACCAATGAAGTCAAATTCAGGAAACTCAACATCCTTAGGAAGCTCATCATACACGTCACAAAATCTATCATAGAACATGGATATGGATAAATTTTTTCTACACCCCACCTTCAAACTGACTAATCTTATGCAATCCCTAAGGATGCCCTGATCTAATAATGCAAGCTCCTTATCCAACTTATCCATTAAACTTAATGCAATACTTCCACATAATTTTGCCAAACTGCAACTGAAAACTTGAAATGTGCTAACCTCTGCTTACACCTTATCCTTCTTTTAGTGCTTGACCACTTTATAAGGAACATTTAAAACTTGAAAAAAATACCTGGGAAGATCTTGCAGCAGAAGACCTTTGGCTGGAAGGTAGGGTAGATTTTGGGCTCACCTTCAAGCTCCATCAGATAACTTTGTCATGCAGAACTGCCACCTCCTTGAGAGGAAAATGTCTCATTGTTTCTTCTTCCAACTAGCACAAAGCTAAACCAGGTATACACATTGTTTATCATGAGGAACACTGATCAAATAGAGAAAATCAAAGCCACCACTCACAATAGGTGAAAAGACTTGCAAATGCTTATTTTGTATCTGACTCTTTTCAATGGCCACCAGAGATCATGATTTTCCTTAACAGGATTTGTTGTTTGTCCCCAGTAGAGTCGCCATCTTATTGGTGTCCAAAATGATGCTTATGCTCTAATAGGCTGCTAGTACACCCTCAGATGGATTTTAGGAATGGTTAACTCCAAAATGTTATGAGGTCTTAGGGTGACTAGACCAACTATAGGGACAAGACTACCCTCTTTTGCTTCTGGCTCTACAAAACTAAGGTGGGTGCACCTAACCTAGTATAAGATAGACTTCATACACCAAGCACTAGGTTTGAATAATAGATAAGTGGATAGCAAGAAAGTACTAAATGTTAACCACACATTCATTGAATCTCCATTGCTATGGGGTAGAACCACAGACAACCAAATACTAAAAATCTAAAGGAATGGTTCTTAATTTGTGCTTTTGGATCATAACAACAACAACCAATATTTTGTTGATAATAAGATAATCATTTAGGCCAGTGCCTCATCCATTGGGAAAGATCTCCTAGAACAAGAATGCTACACACACCAGACAATAGTTGAGATTCAAAGCCATAAACACACCTAAAATCCCCTTTACTACTTATAAGATATCCTTACATAGACAATTAGATAGATCTATGTCCCATCTAAAGCATCATTTCATATAATCCTAGATTAGAACTTAAGAATGGACACATATACATAAAGCAATATGTAGAGAACTAGAAAGTTCAGAACCTATCTAAGTTGACACAAAGGAGAGATAAGAGTCATGTATTTGTATTAAGTATGAAGAATCCTTAAGTATAAACAATCAAACCAGAGGAGTCAAGCTTGTAAATTACAACTTAGACCTACAACTTTTTCTCTATCATCAACAAAAATACCAAATGCCAAAATGTTACAATCCTGACTAGGCAGAAGACTCACAACTGGAAAGTTTGAAAATATAACTCCTAATAATTCAAAATGATCATAAAAAATCCCTTTATACCAGGGTTACAATGCAAGCATAATGATCATTTCAACTCAAAAAATTCAAATCCACCTAACCCCCCCAGGAGTTAACACAGACATGACAGGGGTCAAGCCACAACATGCAAGCTCAAACAATCTAATTTGAACAGCTAACTAGCCCTGTACTGGTCCAAGTACCAAAGTACCATCAAACCCCCAAGGAATCTAACCAAATTGACCCTTGCAACACTTTAGGGTACTGTTTGATTTATTCCTTCATGGCAAGGCATTCCTCTGCAATGATCATGGTGACCAGGACCACATTGGATTAGCAGAGAAGATTAGTCTCACCAACTTTAGGCCCTTTTTGTCATTAATTTCAATCCTTTGTAGTCACTGGAAACATCTCTGAGATTTGAATTCAAACTCCAACGGCTAAGTCTTGGCACTAGCAGTGAATTGGTGGTCCCGATTCGATCGAAGATTGGCAATTAAGTCCCAACTGTAGGTTTTTCTACCTTTCCCGAGCTTCAGATCTTCTAACTCATCAAGCACCACGGGTTAACCTTCAGCGAACTGGCGACAATACGAAAACCTAGTCATGGAAAGAAAAACTTAACTGCAGTTATACTCAGCAACCACAGGACCACTCATTGCCAAGTCACCAGACCAACTAGTGAATAGCCAAATCATCTCGTGAACCCGCAACAAGAAAAAAATTTGTCAAGCCGCTAAACTTTATTCACTCCGCCAAACCTCATACCCCACCATTAACTCTGCAACCGCGATGCCTGACACCACCTGTCACCATGCCACAGACTTGGGCCCACCATATGCCACATGTCACACCTCCACTCACTGTAACAACTGAGTCATACCTACCACAGGACCCACACTCTGCAAGCCTTCAAAATTGAATAGCAGGCGCATGATCAGAAGGGGTCTGACACCCACTATGAGATCATGCACCAACCACTAGATCTACCATACCATCCTCTCCGCTGAATCACTCGGGCCCACTGCAAACAAAACCCTCAGCATCAAATCAGATGGTGGGCGCATGATCACAAGGGGAAAGAATATTCCTTGCGATTGCACGCCAACCGTAGATTAAAATCATTAACACAAGCCCCGCTGAGACATCTGACCATCACCACATGGACCAATAGGAAGATGCCACATCACCACCTCACACGACCATCAAACTGCAACTACCCTACCGATGGGCCCAGGGACACGTGGCAAGCGGTCGCATGATCGCATGTCAAGAAAGTCTGACATGTGGCCATACGAAAACCAACCCCCGGCTACCAGATCACCACCCTTGACAGTGCGAAGACCTAGGTTCACCATTCCGTGATCACATGACTATGGGAAATAAACTGCCAGCCAAGTCGCTAGATGCTAGCCGATAACCGCTAGGAATGAAATGATCATGCGACTACACATTCGCCAGGTCATGAGATGCCAGCCGCTTAACTACCAGAATCAGGAGATCAAAGATAATCGCTAGTCACTAGGTCATTGAATGAGAACAAACCTATCAGACAGTCGAACAAAGCAAAGAGCCGAGACCACATGGACAGGTGGCAGGCGGTCGCATGATCGCATGTCAGAAAAGTCTGACATGCGGCCATGCGAGAGCCAATCAGGAAGAGCTTTTGGAGGCCCGGGCCCACCTGTCATCGCACTTGCGCACTTAAGGATAGCCAATAGACAGGGAACTGGGAGGTTGAAAACACACAAAGCTTTCACAATAGCAAAGGATAAAAAACACACAAGGTTTTTGACATTGACACAAAGGTAAACAAGGATGTGAAAACATCGAAGATTTTATGGAAGCCAAAAAGGTCGAAAACATCATGGATTTTCAGAAACACTGTGGGTTTTCGATACTTAGGTAGATTTTTAAATATTTCCAACAGGCCTTAGAATTTGAATAACTTTCTAGATTTTTTGAATTGGGAGGTGCAATTTGAACCAGGGCTTGGTGACATAGTGAAGAACATAGGGCAGGAGGCAATGAAGAACACTTGCAAGGAAGAGGCCATTTTTATAAGATTTTGCAATGACAGAAAATGGGCCTAACACTACCCATGAAGCCTCTGAAAAAGATTCCCCATCCCATGAGTCCCACAATGACTCCTCTGATCATCTGACTAGCCCCCACAGAGGAGAGCCCCACCCCTATTCTAGTCCCCAGCATACTCAAAATCTCTCCATCAACCCCACCCCCCCTCCGAGCCCCACCCGAGAACCACATAATCATGAGGATGATCCCAATGTTGACAGAGCACCCTCTGAGGTGACTAATTTCAAAGGCACCCTCAAGAAAATTTTTTTGGAGATGGATAGTTACATTGATGAACTTAGGAGGAAGGTCCAGAGGCTTGAAGACCACTACAAGCTAACCAACAAATTTGCCCTCAAAATCATGAGGAATTCAGCCACTACTTTGTGTCTTGTGCAGGAGAAGCTTGCTGGAGGAGTGCTGCTGGAGGACGAAGACAACAAGGATCTCTTCCAATTTTTGTTGGAAGAGTGGTCAAATACGTTGTTGTCTAAGCAACTGGGGGGTAAAAGTAGTTAATTATGGGGGTCTTTATTTTTCTCAATTACTGGTCGGAATCCCCCGGTGTTGTTTTTGAGGGTTTTGTCAATTGCTACTATTTTAAGACTAGCCTGATGTGGCTCTGGTTTTTCTAAAATCTAAACACTATTAGCTGTAGGTCTGATTTTGTTTTTTGTCTTGCTAGCATCATGATTTTTATTTTTGATAGGGGAAAGTATGTTTAGAGTCTTGGCTTCAATGCTTCAATGTTGTAATGATTATTTGTGGAACTCTCTTTCGGCTAGTGCCATTAACATGCTGTTAATGTGCCTCTAGTCTCTGTTATGGGCCAACACCCTCTTGTTGCTTTTATCTATCAAAAACAAAAAAATATCTATCAAACTTGCATCAACAATTTCAGTTCAGATTCTATGTGCTCATCAATTCATTACCACATACTATGTATCCATCACACTAATCAATTCAATACTTGGTAGCTCAATTCTGAGTATATTCCTCAATAATTTGTTAGTCATTAGCTTCACTACTTATTACCTTCTAATTTCATATTCTTTATATACGCAATTTCCAATTGCTCTTTATGCATACATACTGATCTTCATGCTCTCATCTTTATATATATATAATTTAAATAGTTCTAGCATTGGGTACACTTCGAATGCATATTTCATCATTAATTTTTATTGGCTAACCAAACCTTGTAATCATGTATAATTATTATATTTCAATCTATAATTTTTTGTTATACGATCTCCTTGAGATTCATAAACTATTTTCTAATTGGTGTCTAGGTTCAATGTACTTAAAATCCATCTAGTGTTGGCCTATTCAGCTCGATAACACACTTTTGTTAACTCAGTAACCATCTTCTCTTCTTGGTCAGGTGCTCAATAAAACATGGTTCTTAGTGCTCGATTCTTCCTCGTTTGGTAACTATGTTGGCTTGTTCTTTACCAAAATTCCCTGTCATGGTTTAAATGGGCATGCAAGAAACTAGCATGGATTTCAACACTACATAATAGCTTGAAGGATATAATAAACGGTTCACCAAATATTTTTCATAAAATTCCTTATAGAGTTATATGAAAAATAGATCCCTCTATATTGGCTTAGTAAATATGGAAACAAAATAGAAGATGTGCATCTTCGAAGGGAAAAACATGTACTTCATTGGCATGGTTAATAAAATGGAAGTATACAAAGTAGAAACTATGAATAGAAGAATTAGAAATGAAAACCTAGATGAAGCTTGATTCACCAACTTGGATACAAAAATAATAAATAATTGTTTTGGATTATTCATACCCCAAATCTTCAATCATAATGTAAATAATAAGAGGCTTAAAATAGAGTAATGTTAATGGAAATAACTAGATTATGTGTGGTCCAAACTAAATTTTGAGGAGTAAACTTCTGACCAAGCTATGGCACACCCCTACGAAACCCAAAGTCCTTTGTTTTGTATGGTGTTTCCTTCTGCATAGGCTGCCCATTAAGTCTTCCACCAGATTGCCCTTTCCCTATTCCTTCTACAATGCTCCTAAGATCTTCTGTCACATATTCTTTGACTGTCACTTTGCTTTTGCCCTTTGGAACCTTTTTGGCCTGAGGCTGAACCACAACTTTCATATGTTCAATGTTATTTCTGGATCCTTTTTGGGTCTTAATAGTGCTTCTAATCATTTATGGTGTTCACTTTATTTTCATGTACTTCAGAATATCTAGAAATTAAGGAATAATAGTATATTCAATAGTAGGAATATATCCCTCACCGAGTCTCCACAGAGGCTCATCACCCTTAATGTTTCCTCCTAGGTCACCATGGTTATGCAGATGAAAGAGCACAAAGCTCTAAGAGTGGTGAGAGGCATTAGAGAAGTCTTGGACAAGGACCAAGTCTCATACAATATGATTACCAAATTGGACATCGAGTTTGACTTTCACATAACCATTGGGCAGTTGCTCTAGCAAATACAAAGCCAGAGAAAAATAGCAGGCTCATGGATTGTTGTAGGAGGTGCAGGAGAGGAAGTAGTACAGATCCAACAGGTAGGAAGAGGAAGCAACTAGGACAATGCCCCTACAGTAGAGCAGGAGATAGTCATTGTGGCATAAGAGTGGAGCTGCAATAGTGGCTCGATAGGGTCTTACCCAGATCTTTAACCTCCAGTCAACCAACCTTCCAGGGATGGTTTCTTATATGTCCCACCTATTGTAGTACTTCCTCCACTTCCATGGGAGGTATACTTATCCAACCCCTAAAACCTCATCTTTCATGGACACCTGTGTGTGAAATGGGCTGATCACTAGAGGCCATGGATGACCTAGTTCCCCAAATAGTTCTCATCACTGGTGTTATGTTTTGCTGATACTCTAAAAGTTCCTTCTTGTATGAAAGATGTTTAATATTCAGCTTATTCCCTATGTATATATGGGACACTATATTTTTGTAAAGTTATGTTGATGTAATCTCTCGAACATGATGTAATCTTCCTTTCAAGTTAATATAAATTATGGTTAATAAACAAAAAAAATAAAAATTGACGGTGCCTCAATGAATAACCTAGTGGTGGCTAGTATCAGTTCCATTATTCATCAGTAGAATAGGGACATGTGTTCCAAAATTTCCTAACCATTTAGAATAGGATCTAATAATGTGGAATAGATTAGTCCTTTGGTGGAAGGCCTACTACTATGCTAAAAACTACAACTTTAAAAAGGTTGTTGTTAAAGGTGACTCCCATATCATAATTAATGTGTTAAGAACTAGTAAGGCTAAAAATTGGAAATTAAATTCCAACTTGGGAAGGGTTGTTGAAGTGTTAAACTATCTTAAATATATTTTCTTTATTCATTTATATATTACATGTGAAATTAAATGAATTTTATAATTTATGTATATTATTCTAATTCTAACTAATAATTGTCCCAGTCTACTACCCAATAAATTAGGTTATCTAGTCAATCAACTTTTCTTACTATTGAATTTGTTCAGTTGACTAATCAATCTGACCAGTTCACTAATTCATTAATCTAGTCATCTTTCAATCAAATTGAGTTAACAATCTAGTCAATTCAAATTCACTCATCAAGTGAGTTAACATGTGAATCAAACTGGTCATTCACTTCTTCGCTATTTAGTCAATTTACTTATCTAATAAATCAAATTGTGTTCAACTCTTGAATCAAGTTACTTATCTCATTAATCAAAATTAGTCAATCTCCCCATGCTTGGATTCCTCATTGAAGAATATATTTTCTATAAAATGAGAGACAATTATCATTATTTGGTAACAACAAACTTTCAAATTTGTGTGTTGTCCATTTGTGCACAAAATTGAGAGACCAAAATTTCATAAAGAAGGACAAGAACAAGGGAGATTCTAATTTGAATTGCATTGTCGATTGAATTTATTTTATTATTTGGTTTATGCACTTCATTAGTCTTGTTCTCTTGATGTTTAGGGATTTTTACAATAAATTAGGTTTTTTGGTTATCTAATATAGTTGTTGATTTTTTCAAATTTGAATATACACTAACATAATAACAAATTATTGGTCTCTAATCTCTTAGAATAATGTATTCTTGATCTTATGGTCAAGATGATTAATATAATGCTTTAAATCAACTAGTGATTTATTTGGACATATGTTAGTGCAATACTTTGTGTTTGTCTATTTTACCTTTCTTGACTCACCTTAGTCATAGAATAATAAATGTTAGACCTATAACAATTACAAAATCAATTTATCACAAGACTAATTAGGCTTATTGTTTTCACATGCATGTATGTAAAGGTAGTATCATTTTCTAACATATTGTTCCATTTTTATAAGTTCTTCTTAGTGCATATTTATCATTCTTGTGGACTATTTCGATGGTTACTATCCTAAGAAGAAAATTTTATATTCCCATTTATGTGTTACATTTATCATCATGTATCTGGTATGTTTATCATGATGTATATATTGTATTCTTCTATTCACAGTATAACTTGGTGAGAGCTTCTTTCTCTAAGCTATTCCAATCTTTTATAACTTTTTGTCATCAAGGAATATTACGCCACATATCATCCATTGTCACATTGATATCCATACACCACCATTTATATTTTTATTTAATAATGGGCTTCTAAGAAGGTAAATTAGATTTTGAGATATATTTTTCCATTCATTCTTCAATTTATCCAAGTTTAAAATCCTAAATAAATATGGAATAGTTAACTAGGCATATGATGTTTTATGAAAAACTCATTTGGAACGGCATGAAACATTCCACGGTCCCCCACAACATTCTATCAAACTAACTCCAATATTTATCCATACAATTATAAAAATATATTTCAATTTTTTATTCATTCACAAATATAAAAATCCCAACTATACAACCATTTAATAAATCAGAACTCCTAGTAATTCAACACAATAGTAATTACATAAAAAAAATTAATCGATATAGTCACGAAAACATCTGTAATTTTCATATTTAAACTCACAAAATTTTAAATATTATTTAAATCAATTATTTTCATTTACTACGCTTCATTCTCTATCTTCATGTTCTTCGGAATAGGTATATTTCTCACATGAACAACAGTTCCACTGTCATCAAATCAATCATTAGCTTTCACCTTCATGAGCTCAAAAGTCTTATTTTATTGTATTTTTCAATTTTACATGTTCCATTTTTCCTTAGGCATTGCTTTCATAAGTTATTCCTTGGTGCACTTCACAACCAACGTTATAATGGTCTTTGGGCATTCTTCTGAAACAGAAAATGAAGTATAAACTAAATTGGTAAATCTCTGTTACCAGGCCACCATACGTAGCTACAGTTAAAAGGGAATAATGGAGGGTTTAAAGATATGTGACTGAAATGATATTTTTTAATTTCTTTTATTTGTATCCCAAGTTCTGGATGAACTTCATCAATTGCAACCTTTCGCACTAGTCTTAAGTTTCCATCATATATATTGATCTCTTCTGCAACCACCATAATCCATCCGTTGGTGTTAACTGACATGGCTCTAATTTCTTGCGGCAATCTGATATCCACTCTAGACCACCTCTCGGAGTTTATGATATCTTCTGCATTTTCTAGTTTCCACATAAACCGGCTCTTTCTTTTAACCAAAATCAGTTGACCAAGATCACTCCCACCTAGATAGTAATCATGTGAATCCCTACCCTTTTCTTCAGGTGGGAGTTGAAAATAGCTCCATTGACTATCCCGGAGGTTCAATTCTATAACCATTCCATTGGAACGCACAAAATCCAACCAATAAAACTTTCCTCGGTGATAAACTCCCCGCCCAGAAATACGAAACAGACCCATGCCCCTCAAACTTAAACTTCTTGTACTCCACGCATTGGATGATGAATTATAGACTTCAATTTGAGATGGGTGATCGCCCTCAATCATAATGAATTGATTGATGGAATAGTCAAACGCTTGTCCAGAAAATCTGGAGACAAACCTATTACGTATACGTTTCAAAGATCTGCTCTCTTCATCGCAAATATAAAAGTTTGGATAACGACGCAAACAGAACATGCTGTTGCATGCTATTTCTATGCGATATGAATTCACACCAGCTTTGTAATATTCTCCACTTCCTTCCATTACCCATGAATGTACCTTACCTTTGTCAGTACAATCGAATTGAAATAAAAAAGAACTGTTCAAAGAAAGACGTATGTTTGGATATATTCTCTGAACGGCAGCATATGAAGAGAGCATCTCATTCCACGCTTTCCACACAGCCCTCAATCTCATAAGGCTTCGTCGTGGGAGCAGCTTCGCTGTTATCTTCAGCGCAATTTCGTCAGGGATTTTTCGCCAAACTCCACTTGCCATCTTTGTTTTCGGAAGGAAACTGTATTAAACTGCTAGTTATATATTGTTTCGTTCTCAGCCCAAGCCATGTTTTAATATAGCTTGATCAGCAGTCAGCCTGAAATTTCCATTTGAGGGTAACGACTTCACGTTTCATTGTGACGTTTCAATGTTGTGTTTATACTTCTCGCTAATTAGATGAAAGGGACGAAATTTTCTATAATAAAAAAAACTATCTATTAATGTTTATCGTAGATTAATATTTTAAAATGCCTAGCGCGCACTAAATGGAAAGTTGATGACATGGATAAAGATTATATGAAATTTACGCACTTGGTACTGGAAGAAGTATAGTTTCGTATGAAATAAAATTGCAATTTCTAAATATAAAATTCGTATTGCCATTTTTTGCGTGTTTATTAAATGCATGAAGGGGTCTCTCTATTTGTTTAGGGTTTCTAAAGCATTGGTAACGTGTTATTTATTTCTGATTTTTTAAATCACTGCATTCTTTATCTTGTAATCAATATATTCGATATAATTGTTGGGATCAACTGAAAATTTAGTTATATTTGCTGTATAATACATTGTTAGTGTTTTTTTCTCTTTCGTATCACAGCTGTATAGATGGTTAAATGGATTGAATCACTGACAACTAAAAGACCACTGTTGAAAAAGATGGAATGGATCATTGTTTTTGCTCGCCCACACCGCTCAGAGGAAGCTTGTTCGCTGCAGATTTGGAGAGGTCCCATCTATGAAAGGCCACCAATTTCCCGCAAAAAAAACTCCAGATTTTAGAAACTCCTTGAAAAGTCACTCAAACGCCACCTGAAGGACGCGTGAACTATAATATAGTGTTGCAGAAAGTTCGGTTCCAGGAAACCGCACAGTCTAAATGAAAGAGTTGTTGCATGCAAATGATAAAAGTCTTCCCTGAATCATAGGACATAAAGCCACATCACTATTTCTTTGTCAGACAAAGAGGATAATGCCACGCTGCATGTTAAAGCACACGCCAAGGAAATTGTTGCTTTTTAAGGCTGTCTGAAACTTTAAAAATGTCGCTCTAAGGATAAAAGAATAGTGCAGAAATATAGGATGTTGCCCTTTCAGTCGACGTTGATTTTTTCTGGAGTTTTAGAGCTTCTTAGTGCATACTTAGCATTCCTGTGGACTATGTAGAAGGCAACTACGTTGAGAAGTACTGTTTTATATTCATTTTTGTTTTTTTTCAATACAAATTTGGTTGGATATGCAAAACCCATCTATTAAGGAAATAATTTCATGTCTAGCTATTAAGTCTATATCATATCATGTTTGGGTAGAGTATTAAAGTCATCCCAAGAAATATTTTCCTAGGATGTTATTGTTAGGAATGGGAACACTGAGAGGGAGGTGAATCAATGTTCACTGTATATTTATTTTTTTGCTTAATCTTTAAACTGAACTTAAATGCTTAAGTACTGTATTGAACATCCACATAAACATGAAACATGAAATCAACACATAACACCAATATGGTTACGGAGAAACCCAAATAGGTAGAAACCCCGGTGGAAATTGGCACCCATTAATATTCTGTACTAGTGTTTAGTGATCTTTGTTAGAAGATCTTTAATCCTGTTAAGAGTTGTTTTACAATGTATTAAGTACAGTAGACCTTGTTAAGGGTCGGACCCTGTTAGGAGTCTTTTACAATAGTCCCTATTAGAGGAGTGGACACACTGTCCTAGAGCTCATTGCTCGAATGGTGAAGGCTACAACCTTCTGATCTCAGATACGCACTATATCTGTTAGATGAACTGTCACTGTGACACTACATATCAGATCAGTTCCTTTGATTCATTGATGCTTTGACCCCTTGCAAAGCTCTAATACATCTTATAGTCTCTTCGCACACTTTTGCTCTGCTTGCTACAACTCTCTTTCAACTTCCACACTAATTACAATGGGCACATCTCATATTTATATGCGCATACAAAATAAACAACTAGGTCGAGCCTTAAACCTATTACACATAATGCTTCCAAATGAATTGGCTCAAGCGTGTTTAGAAACAAACATATATACATGTCGGAAACCTAATTACAATAGGTGCATAACCTTTACATCAATAGAATATAATCGCAACTCAAAGTGATAACAGCGGACTGCTTACTCTATTATTTACTAGCACTCACTTGCTGTGTAACTTCATATGTCTGTATCTTCCTCATACTTGCATATCTGTTCATGCGCTCATAGACTAAGCATGAATATAGTCTAACCAACTTAACTTCTAGGGCACACACCATAACTCTGAGCTTCAAGAACTCTATACACTGTCTAGTTTTCAACACTTAACCGATTTCTGATATTTTCATCAAGTGCACTCACTCCAAACTTCTATATGATTTTGTTTCCATAATGACAACACTATATTAAGCCATATACACCACTATAGCCAACTTTCCAACAATCTCCCCCTTTGTCATTGATGGCAGCAAATGAATATGGCCAAGTTGCTAACTGTTCTTATTACAAAAACTTTTATCTCCCTATACATATCTTTTCTATCTTATATCTTCTTATACATATCTATTATCCATATTCTGTACATACTCCCCCTTCGACATTAATGACAAAGCTGTGTCAAAAATTGAATCTACAAAAACTTACTATGATAGTACATCCAGATATGCAATCTACAGATTTTAAATCTCCTTCTTCCAAAATGTGATCTGTGAATTTACAATCTGTAGATGAGCACATAAAGCATACTGAAGCTTCTCCATCTTCTCCAAATCAGTGCTAGGACCTTGATCATATGTCACCATAGTGGCATCAATCTCCTTAATATTCTAATTGAGGATGTCTAATGAGGGCGTAAGAGCATTCATTAGCTGAGTCTGCCTAGCCTTTATCTTAGTCATCTCTTTTTCTACTTTCTCAATTTTATCAATTTGTCCTTGGTAGACATTGTTGCACATGTTCACATCAATAGATGGATCTTACACTGATTTCCTGATGCTATCTATCATAGCTTCAGCCTCTTGAATCTTCTTGTAAAAATCACCAATTAGCTTGTCTCGGTTCATGCATTCATCAATGATCTTTCTTCCCTTTGATGTAAATTCCTTCAGGGAAGCTTGACCAGCCTTTAGTGAGCTTAGGTCAAGTACATAGTTTCTAACTAGTTCATTGAGCCTTTTCTTCATGTATTTCTCCTCTGCAACTAAGGATGCAGATTCTTCAAAGCTAGTGAAGTTTCCCTTGAACTGTGAAATCATTGAACTGACATCATCAACTAAGTGTACTTTAGACACTTTCTTGTCTGTAGGTAACAAACTATTTAAGATGCTCACTAACTCTACAAGGAGGGGATTCCTCATCACTTATTTCTCCTTTGCCTTATCCATAGCTAGGATGTTGAACTTAATCAAGTCTTCTTCTCCCCATGAGTCCAAACTAGTTGTGTCAGGTGTCAAACTTGACAACAATGCTGTTGAAGGAGTGATGGAGTACTATCCATGACTTCTTGTTTCACCTTGATTAGTTCGACTGATGTTTCATCTTTTTGCTCACTTTATTTTACCTCTTCTTTTTCTTTTTGTTTTTCAGCTTCTTTCCCTTTTTCTTCTTCTTTTTCATTTGATATATCCTCAATTAATATTTCTTCCTGAGTAGGACCGTTAATACATAAGTTTGCTGCCTCTTGAGTGCTTACAAATGCCTCTTCAAACTTATCCAGATCAGTGTCAGTGGTCACCATGGCTATCTCTACATTGTCAATGATAAAGGTGCTATCCTTTAGTGACTTTGTCATGGGCATAGACTTATCTGCCTCTATTTGAGTTTCCACTACATGCGCTAATCCTGAGGACCTGTCATTGATGCATTAGTGGGCTCTGCCACCTTGACTTCCTTTATGGGTAATTGTGTTGTGGGAGTAGTAGCTGGATACATGTTCCTATTCATGAATACTTTCTCTAATACCTTCTTTGTTTCTATGCCTATTCAAAAGAGGAGTTCTAACTCAAAATAAGGCACAAGAACAATTATGTTTGATTTCTCAAATTGAACCTAAGACTACTAATGAAGCTTGTGAAGATGAAAGTTGGACTAATGCTATGAAAGAAGAACTAGATCGGATTGAAAAGAACAAGACATAGGAATTGGTGCCTAGACCTAAAGACAAGAATGTTATTGGAACTAAATGGGTATTTAGAAACAAGATGAATGAACAAGGAGAAGTAGTAAGAAACAAAGCAATATTGGTATGTAAGGGTTATTCACAACAAGAAGGAATTGACTATGAAGAAACCTTTTCACCTGTTGCAAGAATTGAAGTAGTAAGAATGTTTTTGGCATATGCAACTTACAAAAAATTCAAAGTATATCAAATGGATGTGAAGTCAACATTTCTGAATGGAGAATTGGAAGAAGAAGTCTACATTGATCAGCTTGAAAGTTTTCCCTTAACTCAAGAAGTAGACATGGTATGTAAATTGAAAAAAGATTTATATGGACATAAACAAGCACCTAGAACTTGGTATGCAAGACTGGATAAGTATCTATTAAAATTGAGATTTACAAAAGGAACATCTGATAGCAATCTGTACACAAAAGAAATTGAAAATGGTTTGTTAGTTATATTTATTTTTGTTGATGACATTATCTTTCAAGGAGAAGATGAAGCTAATGACAAATTTACTAATGAAATGAAGACTGAATTTGAAATGAGTATGATTGGTGAGCTGAAATACTTTTTGGGATTACAGATAACACAAACTAATGATGGTATCATTGTAAGTTAGACAAAGTACCTGAATTGACTTGTTGAAAAGATTTCAAATAGAGAACTGTAAACTAGTTGGAACACCTATGGTGACTGGACATAAGTTATCTAGCACAGATGAGACCCCTACAGTGGAACAAAAGAAATATTGATCTATGATTGGAGGATTGCAGCATTTGACTCATACGAGATCTGATATAGCACATTCAGTTGGAATTGTACCAAGATTTCAAGCTGAACCTAGAGAATCACATTATGCAACAATAAAGTGGATACTGAGATATTTAAGAGGCACAATGGACTATGGATTATGGTATGAAAAATTTACAGATTTTACCCTATGTGCATATACAGATGTTGATTGGGGAGACAGTGTTGATGATAAGAAAAGCACCAGTGGAACATTTTTCCTTGGAGGAAGATTGGTTTCCTGGCTAAGCAAGAAGCAAAATTGTATCTCACAAAGCACAGTAGAAGCAGAATATGTAATAGAAACAAACAATTGCAAATAGATAATTTGGATGAAGCAAATGCTGAAGGATATTGGAATAAAATATGTTGAACCTGTTGCCATACATTGTGACAACACCAGCATAGTTAGTATGCCTAAGAATCCTATATTACATTCTAAGACAAAGCATATAGAGATTAAGTATCATGTTGTAAGAGAGAAAGTTGTTGAGAAAGAAGTCAGACTTGAGTAAATAAGTACAAAGGAGAAGATAACGGATATATTCACAAAGCTTTTGCCTAAGGATATATTTGAGTATCTGAGAGGTATGCTTGGGGTTATAGCCCAGCCTACTTTTGAAAAGTGATGCAGTTGGTTGCATCCATCTAGTGGTATATGAGCCTTATCTTTCTTCTAGACTGGATGTTTGTACTTCCTCTATGGGGGATTATGTGTATCTAAGCTGAGTCATAAGGACTCTAGTAAATGTATTTTTTAAATAGTGTCTTTTGACATTGACTTGTTGACATAGTGATTAAATTTCTATCATTGATGTCAATGGGGGAGAATTATACATGAAAAACAATTCGAGACATTTGTTGGAGAGAACTGATAAGGATAATGAAGCAAGATTTGATTGATGAAGAGGATTTGAATAAGTAGTGTTGCAATATTAGATTTTTGGAACATTGGATGTTTTTCATCAATGTTGCCATCAATGCCAATGGGGGAGATTGTTAGGAATGAATGCTAAATGTTTAATAGCCATTATGTAGTAGTTGTTGCATTCATGACTATTATTGTCATTGATGTCAACACAGTGATTTACCGAAGACTTGCAGAGAAGAAGATAGAGTTTGGATTAGCGCATGTTGGTTATTATAGTTGGAGCTATGTGATGTTGAGGATATTATCTTTGATATTCTATATGTCTATGGTTCAGAGCATAGACAGTAATTCATTTATTCATGGAAGTTATGATCATTTTGGTAGAAGCAGTATTCGGGCAGTCTTCTTGAGTAGCGGTTTGTGGAAATCGGATGATATCTCCTAATTGGGATGGAATCTGGTTTTGTGCAGTTAAAGAGAAGTTGAAGACACATTGATAGTGATGTGGATGATAGCACAAACTTTGAGGTCACCCAAGTGAAGATTTATTATATTTGGAAGCCGATAGTTTTTTATAATTTTGGTGTAGCGTGTGGAAACTTTTATATTGTAATTGTATGCCAACTCATTTGTAATTATTTGAGTGTTGTATAAAGGAAGGAATGTATTTCCTTTTTGTAGTGTGTAGTATTTGTGATATGGAAATAACAATTGTGTGTGATGCTATATGCATGAAGTGAAGAAAAGAGCTAAGCATAAAAGTGAATTTGTGAAGGAAGACATGCATAGTACAGAGATCTGATGTAACAATGAGTGTGGTTTGGCATAGTCAGAGAAGAGGTAATATATTATTCTATTGAGTAATGCAAATATTATTTAGATACTGTGTTCAGTGATCTTACCCTAAAGCTATTTGGGCAGTGGGTCCTTCTGTCTTCCATAACTCTTAACAGGGTTAGAATCTTCTAACAAGGATTCAAAATCTCCTAACAGGGATTCATATTGACTGAATGTATTTCATAAGACTCCTAATAGAGTCCATCCTTTCACAAGGAATATTCATATTAGTGTATCTTTTGTGGGCATCATTCCCACTGGGGTTTACTCTTTGATCAAGAGGTTCCCTAGTCAACATATCTTGTGTCATTGTGTTTGATGCATGAGCATCGTGGGTGTAAGAGCAATCTTGCATCACCCAAAAATATTTCTATTTTTATATTTAATAAAGGCTATTTTGTGCAGAGCTGCTATTTATGGAAAGTTACTATTTTTGGTAATTTTTGTATGTGCTCAGAATGATCTGATTTCTTTCTTGGAGGTTGATTTTGGTCATATAAGTCTGCCAGTAAAGTTTCATTGCCAGATCAAGTGTATATTGGAAGATATTGAAGATTTTCGGTATTGGCAGCAGGGTACAGAAACTTTGAACTCAGTTTTGAAGGCTTTAGAGGCCCCGGATGAGGTCAAAAATTTGGGTGACAAGCGCTTGCGCTGGTCAAGCTCGTAGAGCGCTTCATGGCATTTTCGAAATGGGGTTATAATAGCCGATCGGGTCAACTGGTGATGACTTATGGTCTTCGGAAGTTGGGCCACCTGAAATGGCAGAAAATAATTTTCTTCAAAATTTCTGTTTGGGTTTCAAAGGTTATCTTGAGCCGACTATGATGTAATAAAATGTAAAATAAAATAATTTTAAGTTTGGTCAGCCTTATTGGCTAAAATTCTGGAACCTTCCCATGCGGTGGAAAATTGCCTATATAAGGAAGGCTGTATTATTGTCTTAGGTAGTTCAGAATAGTTCTGGGTAATAGTTCGAGGCTTTGTCCTACAGAATATTGTAAGGGAATGCCCATGTGGCTTTGCATGTTGTAACTATGAAAATTTGTAATTCCGCATTTGTGGAGATAATAAGAAACCAATTTTCTGTTCTTGCATATTATTGTTGTTGTTCTCTATGTCTGTTATGTGTTTGTGGTATTAAGGGGAGCACCCTTCATCAAGTGGTATCAGAGCAGGTTTTCTTGAGTGTGTAAATAGATCACCGACTGTGAGCCAGTTTGCACCAAGACCGTGGTTAGGGTTTCAGCGCGCATCGTGAAAATGCCTCCAGGAAGAGAACGTGGCGGAAGAGCTGGTGCTGTGACACCTGAGGTTAGAGAGCTGCAGAGACAAGTGCAAGCACTGCAAGAAGAGATTCGCAGAGGAATGAATCTTAATGGCAGAGACGAAAGTGAGGATGAAGCCAAAAAAGAATATCAAGAAGGAGAAGTTGAAATTGTGAACCAGGAGGAAGAAAGACTTTTTCGGGCGATTTCCAAGATTGGGAAAAGACCTAAGATTGAGGTTCCTACATTTTCTGGAAATCTTAACCCATAGGAATTGATCGACTGGATCAATGAATGTGAAGAATATTTTGAGTATGAAGATGTTGAGGATCCTGATAGGGTTAAATTTGCGAAGGCCAGACTGAAAGGTCATGCGAAGATATGGTGGCAAGAGATTCAGTTGGAGTGAAATAGAAGGGGAAAGGACAAAATCACGAGATTGGATCGGATGGTGGATAAATTGAAGCGACAGTTCATTCTTGTTGATTATGAGCTTGACCTACTAAAGAAAATGCAGAGTTTGAAGCAAGCAGAAAGATCTGTTCAGGAGTATACAGAGGAGTTCTATCGACTTCTCATCAGAACAGGCCATGCAGAAGCTGATAAGGAGAAAGTTGCCCGATACCTTAATGGGTTAAGGCCAAGCATTCAGGAGGAGCTGAATCTGGTTCGAATGAATAGTATTGAAGAGGCATACCAGTTTGCCCTAAAAGTAGAGGAAAAGCTGAACAAGAAGTTTGAGAGCAGACAAAATGGAACAGGTCACGATGGACGAACTAGTGGACAGTCATATGGTGGCCGAAATGAAGATCCGAAAAAGAAGGATGAGGCTAGTAGTAGTCAGAATCAGAGAGGAAATCATTCCAATCACTTCTAGGATCAAAATAATAGAGATCAAAGAGGAAGGGGAAGAGGACAAGGATCTGGAAGAGGCGGTTTCCATGGAACATGTTTTCACTGTGGAGAAGAAGGTCATAGGGCATTTGAATGTCCTCAGCGCCAAGGCAGAATAGACAGGAGAAATGAAAGCCAGGCCAGAGTTGCACATGTAGATGAAGATGCTAGATCATCAAATTCTGAAGATGCTGAAAGAGGAGAAACGCTAATTAACAGAAGAGTCTTGCTAAGTGGTGAGAATGAACCTGAACAAAGGAGGAGCCTGTTTTGCACCAGGTGCAAGTGTGAAGGTAAATGTTGTGATGTGATTATTGATAGTGGAAGCACTGATAATTTGGTGTCAGAAGAAATGGTGACAAAGTTGAAGCTCAAGAGACAGAAACACCCACATCCATATCGGATTGCCTGGGTACAGGATGACCACAAGGTCATGGTCAATGAACAATGCCTGGTGAAGTTCAAAATTGGCGGATACCAAGATGAGGTATTGTGTGATATCATATCTATGGATGCATGTCATATGTTGTTGGGTAGACCATGGCAGTTTGACAGATGTGCTGTACATGATGGTCGTGCGAATACCTATTCCCTGACAAAGGATGGAGTGTGACATAAGCTAAAACCATTGAAGGAGACTGAAGAAAAGGTATGTGGTAATGCAAGGATAACTTTTGTTGATGGAATAAATTTCCTAGATGGTATGAGGCATGAGCATGTATGTTTTGCTTTAATTCCAAAAGCTGGTAAAGAGGAAGTAGAAGATGTTCCTGTAGAAGTTGTAGATTTGTTGAATGAGTTTCAGGATATTGTATCCGATAACGTGCCTGATGGATTACCACCAGTCAGGAAGATCAGTCATCGGATGGACTTGATCCTAGGAGCGAGTTTACCGAATAAGGCAGCGCACAGAATGACACCTACAGAAAGTGAGGAGTTGAACAGACAAGTACATGAGTTGTTACAGAAAGGATTGATTCGAGAGAGTCTGAGTCCCTGTGTTGTACCAGTGGTATTAGCACCAAAGAAGAATGGAGAATGTAGGATGTGTACAAATTTCAGAGCAATAAACAAGATCACAATCAAGTACAGGTTTCCATTGCCACGAATGGATGATATTATGGACTGTTTGAGTGGAGCTGTGTATTTCTCAAAGATAGATCTGAAGAGTGGATATCATCAGATTCGGATCAGAGAAGGAGATCAATGGAAGACTTCCTTCAAGACAAAGGAAGGACTGTATGAGTGGTTAGTCATGCCTTTTGGGCTAACCAATGCACCGAGCACTTTCATGCGGCTCATGAACGAGGTTCTGAAAGAATTTTTGGGTAAGTTTGTCATTGTTTACCTATATGATATTTTGATCTTTAGTAAGACATTGGATGAGCATATGATGCATATTCGTATGGTATTTGAGAAGTTGAGAGAAGAGAAATTGTTGATTAATTTGAAGAAGTGCAGTTTTGTGAAGAAAGAGTTAGTGTATTTGGGATTTGTAGTTTCAGCAGAAGGTCTAAAAATGGACCCAGAGAAGGTACAAGCTATCTTTGAATGGCCTACTCCAAGGAGTGCTACTGAGGTAAGATCTTTTCATGGTTTTGCTAGCTTTTACAGAAAGTTTATCAGAAATTTTAGCAGTATTTGTGGACCCTTGACTGAAACAATGAGAGGGGATAGAAAAGAGTTTAAGTGGACTAATGGGGCAGAAAAGAGTTTTCAATTGTTGAAACAAAAAGTTACAGAACAACCGGTTTTAGCACTTCCAGATTTTAATAAGGTGTTTCAAGTAGATTGTGATGCTAGTCGTACTGCAATAGGAGCTGTTATGAGCCAAGAAGGTAAACCTATTGCTTATTTCAGTGAGAAGTTAAATGATGCCAAAAGGAAATATTCTGTTTATGATCAGGAATTTTATGCTATAGTTCAGGCATTAAAGAAGTGGAGACATTATCTGCTTCCTAAGGAGTTTTTTTTTTATACTGATTATCAAGCTTTGCAATATTTGAATAGTCAAGGAAAATTGAATCAAAGGCATTTGAAATGGGTTGAGTTTTTGCAGAGTTATACATTTGTTTCGAAACACAGGAGTAGAAAGTCTAATAGGGTTGCAGATGCTCTTAGCAAAAGGCAACTATTGCTAACAGAAATGCAGATTGAAGTGGTCGGGTTCAAGGAACTCAAGAATTTGTATCCAGAGGATCCTGATTTTGGTGAAGCTTGGAAAGCTTGTACAGAACCTGTTACTCTAGACAGGACAAAATGGTTGGATTTCATCATCCATGATAATATGCTATTCAGAGGGAGTCAGTTGTGCATTCCATGAAGTTCTATGAGGGAGAATCTCATCAAGGAGAAGCATAGCGGAGGATTGGCTGGACATTTTGGTCGTGATAAAACCCTTGGTTTGGTTAGTGAGAATTATTATTGGCCACAGTTGCAGCAAGATGTGAAGAAGTTTGTACAGAGTTGCAGAGTATGTCAGATGGCGAAAGGAGTGAAGCAGAATACAGGGTTGTATCAGCCATTATCTGTACCAGAGAAGCCTTGGGAGGATATCAGCATGGACTTTGCTCTTGGTTTACCGAGGACACAGTGGGGACACGATTTAATTTTTGTGGTAGTTGACAAATTTTCAAAGATGGCACATTTTATTCCCTGCAAGAAAACTAATGATGTTGTTCATGTAGCAGAATTTTTTTTTAGAGAAGTAGTGAGACTTAATGGTTTGCCAAAGACCATAGTTTCAGATCGGGACACTAAGTTTGTTGGATATTTCTAGCGTACGTTGTGGAAGAAGTTGAAGACAGATTTGAAGTTCATTTCATCACATCATCCACAGACTGATGGACAGACAGAGGTGGTGAATAAGAGTTTGGGAAATTTGTTGAGATGTTTGGTTGGAGATAAGCCAACAGGATGGGATTTGATTTTACCACAAGCAGAATTTGCATACAATAATTCTGTCAATAGGAGCACTGGTAAATCACCATTTCAGATTGTATATGGAAGTAGTCCAAGAAATGCATCTGAATTGAGGAAGATAGATAAAGGAGAAATAAGTAGTGCTGAAGCTGAGGATTTTGCAGAACACTTGAAGAACATCCATGGGGAGGTGAGGAAGCATATTACCAAGATGAACGCACAGTATAAGGCTAAGGTAGATGAGAAAAGGAGGTATAAGGAATTTCAGGTTGGTGATGAAGTCATGGTTCATTTGCGGAAGGAGCGGTTTTCGATTGTTACATATAACAAGCTGAAAATAAAAAAGTTTGGACCATGTAAGATATTGAAGAAGCATGATTCAGGAAATGCATATGAGGTAGAATTGCCTACTGAGCTAAATATTTCACCAGTGTTTAACATTTCAGATCTGACAGAGTATCATGAAGGAGGTGTTGAAGATGAGATCACAGCAGCACAGTGGAGTATTCCAGCAACTAGTTCAGACACTAAGGAGATCAAGGATATACTGGACAGTCGTGTTGGCAGAAGCACAAGGAACATGATATATGAAGAATATCTGGTCAAGTGGGAAGGACGACCTGTTGAAGATTCATCATGGCTAACAAGGGTAGAGGTTAACCGTCTTGGTTTTCCTCTACACACCTGAATCGTGACAGGGTCACTTCTCAAATTACCCTGGGTGTCTGATGCAGGAGCATCCTAGGTGTAAGAGCAATCTTGCATCACCCAAAAATATTTCTGTTTTTATATTTAATAAGGGCTATTTTGTGCAGAGCTGCTATTTATGGAAAGTTACTATTTTTGGTAATTTTTGTATGTGCTCAGAATGATCTGATTTCTTTCTTGGAGGTTGATTTTGGTCATATAAGTCTGCTAGTAAAGTTTCATTGCCAGATCAAGTGTATATTGGAAGATATTGAAGATTTTCGGTATTGGCAGCAGGGTACAGAAACTTTGAACTCAGTTTTGAAGGCTTTAGAGGCCCCAGATGAGGTCAAAAATTTGGGTGACCAGCGCTTGCGCTGGTCAAGCCTGTAGAGCGCTTCGTGGTGTTTCCGAAATGGGGTTATAATAGCCGATCGGGTCAACTGGTGATGACTTATGGCCTTCGAAAGTTGGGCTACCTGAAATAGCAGAAAATAATTTTCTTCAAAATTTCTGTTCGGGTTTCAAAGTTTATCTTGAGCCGACTATGATGTAATAAAATGTAAAATAAAATAATTCTAAGTTTGGTCGGCCTTATTGGCTAAAATTCTGGAACCTTCCCAGGCGGTGAAAAATTGCCTATATAAGGAAGGCTGTATTATTGTCTTAGGCAGTTCAGAATAGTTCTGGGTAATAGTTCGAGGCTTTGTCCTACAGAATATTGTAAGGGAATGCCCATGTGGCTTTGCATGTTGTAACTATGAAAATTTATAATTCTGCATTTGTGGAGATAATAAGAAGCCAATTTTCTGTTCTTGCATATTATTGTTGTTATTTCTCTATGTCTGTTATGTGTTTGTGGTATTAAGGGGAGCACCCTTCATCAGTGTTATTGTGGATGAATATATTTCTATGGTTGGTAATTATATTGCTTATATGGTTTAATGCTATTGAAGATGATAAAAGTTATAATTACCTGATAACTGATTCATCCCCCCCCCCCCCCCCCCCTCTTAGTTATTTTGGTGGACTTTACTTTCTAACAATTGGTATCAGTGTGACAGGTCCTTGAAAAAGAAGTTTAACATCTTAAAGAGATCCATGGAAAATTTCAATGGAAGCAGCAGAAATGAACCTAAGATTATCAAGAGACTTACCTAGAATGGAGACAACATTCAGTGCTCTTAGTGTTCACCCTACTTTTTCAAGAAGCATTAGTGTGAGTGGAGATTATGCTAACAGCAACAGAGCTAGAAATGAAGAAGACAAGAAGATTAAAGAAGGTATTTCCTTGCTTGTGAAAAGAGAACCAGATAGTAAGAAAATATTTAAATGTTGGACTTGTCAAGAATATGGTCATTTTGCATCTAAATGTCCTAATAGAGTTAAAAAGTTTAAAAACAATTTCAAACCTAGAAGATATAAGGAATTTTATTATGCTAATGATGAAGATCTTGAAGCTAGTATAGAAAGAACTTTAAGTGAAAGTGATACTGAGAATAATGATGAAATAGGACTTGTAGTAATTAAAGAAGAGAATCCTAAAACTGATGTTAAGGAAGAAAAATCCTTAGTTTCTCAAGTTGAAAAGAAAGTTGATTGGATTATAGACAGTGGTTGTTCACATCATATGACTCGACACATGAAAAAGTTCATAAAGTTTAATGAATATGATGGAGGAGTTGTTTGATTTGGAAACAATGCACCTTATTTTATTAAAGGTATATGATCTATTACTCTTGATGGAAAGACTAATACTGATGATGTTTATTTTGTGGATGGATTGAAACATAATCTTTTGAGTATTGGATAGTTAGTTGATAAGGGATATCAAGTTTGGTTTACTGAGAAAACTTGTGTGATAAAGGATAAAGATGAAAATCTGATTGGAATTGGATCTAGAACCATAGGTAATGTATTTCAGTTGAATCCTACTGAGATGACATGTTTGATTACTAGGATTGATGACATTTGGTTATGGCATAGAAGGTTTTGTGATATAAACTTTGATAACATTATGAAAGTAAGTATTACACTTGTAGTAGGAGATTTACCTAAAATTATGAAGCCTACTAACATGATTTGCAAAGAATGTGTAATGGCTCAATAGAAGAGAAGTTCTTTTCCCAGTAAGAAGTTTACATCTATAGAGAAGCTGAAAATTGTTCATACAGATTTGAGCGGTCCTACCAGGACTAGAGGATTCTATGGAGAAAGGTATTTTATGATTCTTGTTGTTGATTTTACAAGAATGATGTGGATTGCATTTCTTAAAGGAAAATATGAAGCATTTGATAAGTTTAATATTGTTAAGAATAAAGTTGAGAATGAATTTGAAATGAAGATTAAATGTTTGAGATCTGATAGAGGTGGAGAATTTACTTCTAGAGAGTTTAACACCTTTTGTGAAGAAAATGGCATTATGAGACAGTATTCAGCCCCTAGAACACTTGAACAAAATGGCATTGCAAAAAGAAGGAACAAATTAGCGACTGAAGAAGCAAGAACTATGTTGTTTGAGAATGATATGGTGAAGATATTTTGGAGAGAAGCAGTGAACACAACAGTGTATACAATGAATAGTGTACAAATCAGAGTAGACACAGACAAGACACCTTATGAATTATGGTTTCAACATGCACCCTTAGTTAATTATTTTAGAATTTTTGGAAGAAAATGTTATATAAAGAGAGATGATGATATTGGAAAGTTTGATCTTAGAAGTGATGAAGGTATATTTCTTGGATATTCTTTGAAAAGAAAATCCTATAGATGTTAAAATAAAAGAACTAAGACTATTGTTGAAAGCGCAAATGTTAAAGTTGATGAGAAGTTCAAAATTTAGGAAAGAATGCTTGATTATGAATCAGATGAAGAAGCTCACCGTAAACCTAACACTAGATCTACTAAATTATTTTATGAAACTGACAATGATTTTTTGAATAAAAGCTATAGTGAAGTCATTGAAGAACCTACATCTGAAGAGAGATCTAAGATAGTGACACCTAGCAAGAGTTTGTTAAGAAATCATCCTATTGGACAAATTATTGAGAGCATCAAAAGAGGAGTTCTAACTCAAAATAAGGCACAAGAATAGTTATGTTTGATTTCTCAAATTGAACCTAAGACTACTAATGAAGCTTGTGAAGATGAAAGTAGGACTAATGCTATGAAAGAAGAACTAGATCAAATTGAAAAGAACAAGACATGGGAATTGGTCCCTAGACCTAAAGACAAGAATGTTATTGGAACTAAATGGGCATTCAGAAACAAGATGAATGAACAAAGAGAAGTAGTAAGAAACAAAGCAAGATTGGTATGTAAGGGTTACTCACAATAAGAAGGAATTGACTATGAAGAAACCTTTGCACCTATTGCAAGAATTGAAGTAGTAAGAATTTTTTTGGCATATATAGCTTAAAAAAAATTCAAAGTATATCAGATAAATTTGAAGTCAGCATTTCTAAATGGAGAATTAGAAGAAGTCTACATTGAGTATCCTGAAGGTTTTCCCTTAACTCAAGAAGGAGACATGGTATGTAAATTGAAGAAAGCTTTATATGGACTTAAACAAGCGCTTAGAATTTGATATGCAAGACTGGATAAGTATTTGTTAAAATTGGGATTTACAAAAGGAACAGCTGATAGCAATCTGTACACAAAATAAATTGAAAATGGTTTGTTGGTTATAGTTATTTTTGTTGATGACATTATCTTTGGAGGAGAAGATGAAGCTAGCGACAAATTTGCTGATGAAATGAAGACTAAATTTGAAATGAGTATGATTGGTGACATGAAATACTTTTTGGGATTACAGATAACACAAAACAATGATGATATCTTTGTAAGTTAGACAAAGTACCTGAATGACTTGTTGAAAAGATTTGAAATGGAGAATTGTAAACTAGTTGGAACACCCATGGTGACTGGACATAAGTTATCTAGCATAGATGAGACTCCTGCAGTGGTATATAAGAAATACAGATCTATGATTGGAGGATTGTATTATTTGACTCATACAAGATGTGATATAGTACATTTAGTTGGAATTGTAGCAAGATTTCAAGTTGAACCTAGAGAATCACATTATGCAGCAGTAAAGAGGATATCGAGATATTTAAGAGGCACCATGGACTATGGATTATGGTATGAAAAATTTGAGATTTTACCCTATGTGTATATACAGATGCTGACTGGGGAGGCAGTGTTGATGATAAGAAAAGCACCAATGGTGGAGCATTTTTTCTTGGAGGAAGATTGGTTTCTTGGCTAAGAAAGAAGTAGAATTGTATCTCACAAAGTATGATAGAAGTAGAATATGTACCAGCAACAAATAATTGTAAGCAAATAATTTGGATGAAGCAAATGCTGAAGGATATTGAAATAAAATTTGTTGAACCTGTTGTCATACATTGTGACAACACCGGCATAGTTATTATGTCTAAGAATCCTATATTACATTCTAAGACAAAGCATAAATAGATTAAGTATCATGTTGTAAGAGAGAAAGTTGCTGAGAAAGAAGTCACACTTGAGTACATAAGTACAAACAAGCAGATAGAATATATATTCACAAAGCTTTTGATTAAGGATACATTTGAGTATCTAAGAGGTATGCTTGGGGTTATGCCCCAGCCTACTTTTGAAAAGTGATGTAGTTGGTACTTGGTACTTCCTCTATGGGGGATTATGTGTATCTGAGTTGAGTCATAAGTACTCTAGTAAATGTATTTTCTGAATAGTGTGTTTTGACATTGAGTTATTGTCGACATAATGATGAAATTTCTATCATTGATGTCAATGGGGGAGAAGTATACATAAAAAAAAATCTCAGACATCTGTTGGAGAGAACTAATTAGGATAACGAAGCAAGATTTGATTGATGAAGAGGATTTGAACAAGTAGTGTTGCAGTATTGGATTTTTGGCACATTGGATGTTTTTCATCTATGTTGGCATCAATGCCAATGGGGGAAATTGTTAGGAATGAATGCTAAATGTTTGGCAGTCATTTTATAGCAGTTGTTATTGCATTCATGACTGTGATTGTCATTGATGTCAACACAGTGATTTACCAAAGACTTGCATAGAAGCAGACAGAGTTTGGATTAGCATACATTGGTTATTGTAGTTGGAGCTATGAAATGTTTAGGATATACTCTTTCATATGTTATATGTCTATGGTTAAGAGTGTAGAAAATAATTCATTTATTCATAGAAGCTATGATCATTTTGGTGGAAGCAATATTCAGGCAGTGTTTCTGAGTAGCGGTTTGTGGAAATCGGATGATATCTCCTAATCGGGATAGAATTTAGTTTTGAGAAATTAAAGGGAAGTTGAAGACACATTGATAGTGATGTGGATGATAGTGCATACTTTGAGGGCACATGAGTGAAGATTTATTATATTTGGAAGCTGACAGTTTTGTGTAATTTTGGTGTAGTGTATGGACACTTTTATATTGTAATTGTATGCCAACTCATTTGTAATTATTTGAGTGTGGTATAAAGGAAGGAATGTATTTCCTTGTTGGAGTTTTTAGTAGTTGTGATATGGAAATAGTAGTTGTGTGTGATGTTGTATGCATGAAGTGAAGAAAAGAGCTAAGTATGAAAGCGAATTTGTGAAGGAAGACATGCAAAGTAAAAAGATCTAAAATTGAGATCTGATGTAACAGTGAGTGTGGTTTGGCATAGTCAGAGAAGTGGTAACATATTATTATGTTGAGTAATGCAAAGATTATTTGGATAGTGTGTTCAGTGATCTAACCCTGAAGATATTTGGGCAGTGGGTCTTTCTGTCTTCCATAACTCTTAACATGGTTAGAATCTTCTAATAGGGATTCAAATTCTCCTAACAGGGATTCATATGTACTGAATGTATTTCATAAGACTCCTAACAAATTCCATCCTTTCACAAGGAATATTCATATCAGTGCATCTTTTGTTGGCATCATTCCCACCAGGGTTTACTCTTTGATCAAGAGGTTCCCTAGTCAACATATGTTGTGTCATTATGTTATTATGTATGAATATCTTTCTATGGTTGGTAATTATATTGCTTATATGGTTTAATGCTGTTGAAGATGATAAAAGTTATGATTATCTGATAACTGATTCATTGTTGCCCCCCTCTCAGTTATCTTGGTGGACTTTACTTTCTAACATTTCCTTGTACTTAGGAGGAGTAGTAAGGTAATGGTTTCATTGGGCGCTTAAGGAGTAACATCAGTTTTACTCTTCTATTGATCAGATATTTCTATCTTCACCTTCTTCAACTTGGGATCATTTGATTCTTCCTTTTCTGTATATGCGCTCTCTAGTTCCAAAGCAATCTTTTGTTCCCTTGCTTTGTCTAGGTTTTCTTGAGACACTCCATGTATTCTCAAGATTTTTGAGGTCACTTTAGCAACCTTTTTTTTTGTTGCTGTGCTATTTAATACTGCATCAACTTCTCTACTTTTCTCCTCATAGGTTCCCCATCTTAGCTCATTAGGATCATAAGGTGCTGCTAATAGGACTTGAGCATAAGCTTCTAAAACTTTTTCATCTACTTCATATCCAAGTGGATGAATCCACTTTGTTCTTGGTTCTACTGCCTCCATGCATGTTATGTCTATCTCAACCATGAAACAAATGGTATCCTTGTATTTCTCAACAATGTTTTCTGGTATCTTGTACCTCATCTACATTTTGACCCTAAATGTGTTCAACTCTAGAGTCATGTATTCTCTTAGAGTTCTCTCTGTAGATGCTTTGAAAGATATTTGAGGCATGGTGGGAATGGATTTGTCTAGATACAAATTAGATACTTTTCCTACAATGTGAAAGTACATATAGATGATCAAAGACCCAAATCTGAATATTTTGGTCTTATCATGCTTGATTGCCTTAATGTTATCAATCTGTTGTGCGCACAAGATTTCACATAGGTTGAACTCTCTATTTTCTTTAACAATTCTTATGGTTGCAAGAATTATGGCCGCAGACACACTGTTCACCTTGCCAGTGTGTTGAAACTTGTATCTAAGTATCATAGACATCTATTTGATGTCATTTTTCTCAATAGGCTCTATGGTCATTTTGTGCCTATCAGTCCTTGACTTGCAAGTCTATTCAACAATCTTCCTCAAATCTTTACCCAATGGAAGAACAGTGCCTATCCTTGAGAGCCCTATTATTTCATGAATTAGGTCACTGGTAATTCTAACTGGCACTTCACCTATCCAAAATAGGTCATCATGAATCCTGCTCAAAAGAATCTTGATCCAGTTTGATTCATAGAACTCATATGCCATAGCATACTCCACTATATGGTGATTTTCCCACCGCACATACTCATCCAAGAAGGTTTTGTTTGGTTTCAACATGGTTCCATGTGCACCTTTAGTCTTTCCAATCCTACTAGTTCTTTCTTATAGTAGATGTATGTCCTAATGTCCTCAACATGCATAATGGCCATAGGCATGTGGGAGAATGCCCCTTCTAGGTCATCTAGTGTAGACTTAAATGGATATCTCTTAAACACATATCTTTTCTTTTCTACAACATCAAATACTATGGGAGTGGCCATCACTTACTTGTTTTATCACATTCCAAATGTTCTCTGAGATAATCTAAAGACTTCTGAATCAACATGATGAACTAGGGTTCCTACAACTGATCAAATGTACTACTAATCACTAATAGATCAATCTAAAAGTCTTCACAATAACTTCTAAAGCTCTTTCTACTCTCCAATTAGTCTGAATTCGAATGTAATGAGTAATCAAAAGGCTTTCTATGTACTTAAAGTGAAAATTTCACCATTAATGCTTGCCCTGTAAATCTGGCTATCACTTGGAAACTTCTATCCTTCATTCTACAAATAATCAGCTAGTGCACTCTTGCATGAAGGTTTTTCTAGTTTGCAAAAGCTTAAGTTCAAAGAAGCATACTTTGAGAGTGAGTATACTAGCCATGCAAGGGTCTAGAGCTAAATTAGCTCCCCTTATGACCCTGAGGGCCATTCATCCAAATGTAGAGGGTGCAACCGTTGTGGATGCATCCAATACATACTCATCAACCTTGTCCTTCTTTGTTTTTAACCAAATCAAGTTCACATCCTTTGAAGCTTTCACAAAATTGACTTCTCCTTGGGGATCTAAAACTAGTTCTTTGGGCTTTTTGAGGATTTCGTGACCTTGCGTCCTTGATCTGCAAAACTTTGAGATGTGTCCAACTTTTTTACATGAGTGATAAATGATCGGAGGCCTTATATTCCTTGGTGCATTGACATGCATCACCATCTTACATTATTTAGATGAGTGACCATTATAGTTACATATTTGACATGTAACATTTTGAGAGCTTCTTACATTTGATTGATTCCAATTTCTTTGATTATGAGTCATGTTCTTTTGGCTTGTCTTTCAATTCATAGCTCTATGACAAAATTTATTTCATGAATAACAGTAACCATTGAAAGGTCTTACCTCTATACATTTCCTTGCTATGTGTCCATGCTTGTTACATGCATAACAAGTGTGGTCTACAAGCTTGCACTCATTCTTAGGTGGTTCACCATTATCTTTGATTTGATCTTTAGTCTTCTTAGTATTAGTACAGTCTTTTTGTGCATTCATTCTTGATCGCATGTTGTCAATCTGATTTTGTGCTTCATTGTATCCAATGCAGCTAGCATCTCCTTTATCTCTTCTTGCATACAACTAAGATTCTATCAAATTAGAACTAGTGTGCTATTCATCAATGTGATTCTTAGCCTCTTTCAATTTAGATTCCAAGCTTTCCTTGTTATTTCTTAGTTCTAAGATTTCCATGTTTTCTTGCCTTAATTCTTCATTCAGTTGAAGGTTCTCTTTGATTTGTTCATCATAGAATTCTTGATTGTTAGTTAACTTATCACCAAATTCTTCAAGTTGTTCTTTTAAGGATTTATTTTCTTCAGTTAGTTTCTTGACCATTGTCCCTAGATCACTGGTAGAGCATTCTTTCAAATCTTTCCTTAGTCTATTGATGACTAATTGAGCATCACTGAGTTTTTCCCTTAGTTCTTCAGTTTCTCTTTCAGATTTGTCTAGGCCTTCAAGAGCAGCTTCCAAATTTCTTTTCAGATGTTTCATTTCTTCTTTGTCCATCATCTCCTCAAGTGGTTAAACTTCTTTGTTGAGGTTAAGAGCTTTGATACCAATTGTTAGGAATGGGAACACTGAGAGGGGAGGGGGGGGGGAGAATTAGTGTTGACTGTATATTTATCTTTTTTCTTAATATTTAAACTAAACTTAAATGCTTAAGTAGTGAATTGAACATCCACATAAATATGAAACATGAAATCAACACATAACACTAATATGGTTATGGGGAAACCAAAATAGGTAAAAACCCCGATGGGAATTGACACCCACTAATATTCTGTATTAGTGTTTAGTAATCCTTGTTAGAAGATCCTTAACCCTGTTAGGAGTTTTTTTTCAATGTATTAAGTACAATAGACCTTGTTAAGGGTTGGACCCTATTAGGGGTCTTTTACAAAAGTCCTTGTTAGGGGAGTGGATGCACTATCCTAGAGCTCATTGCTCAAGTGGTGGACGCTGTAACCTTTTGATCTTAGATACACACTATATTTGCTAGATGAATTGTCACTATGACACTGCTTGTTAGATCAGTTCCTTTGATGCACTAATTCTTTGACCCCTTGAAAAGCTTTAATACATCTTATATTCTTTTTTCACAATTCTTCTCTTCTTCCTACAACTCTTTTTAAATTTCTATACTAATTAAAATGGGTGCATCTCATATTTATATGTGCATAAAAAATAAACAACCAGGTCAGCCCTTAAAGCTATTACACACAATGCTTCCAAATTAATTGGCTCAAGATTTTTTACAAACAAAAATATATACATATCAACAACCTAATTACAATAAGCACATAGCCTTTACATCAATAGAATATAACCACAACTAAAAGTGATAATAGATAGCTGCTTACTCTGTTCTTTACTAGCACTCACTAGCTGTGTAACTTCATCTATCTATATCTTCCTCATACTTGCATATCTATTCATGCACTCATAGACTAAGCATGAATATAGTCTAATCAACTTAACTTCCAAGGTTAGCACCATAACTTGGTCATACACACGTACGTTGATGGTCTAAGCTTTAGGAACTCTGTACACTATCTAGTCTTAAACACTTAATTGATTTCTGATCTTTTCATCAAGTGTGCTCACTCCAAACTTCTATATGACTTTGATGCCATAGTGACAACACTATATTAATCCATATACACTAGTATATCCAACTTTCCAATACTTATAGCTCATAATGTATTATCAAAATGAGGAGAGCTAGGAGTTTATATACTCAATCTATTATTTTGAAGGTTAAAATTCGAGTAAGTGAACCACATGATCAAATTTCCTTAAAATACGTAAACATAGAGCCCAGGGTGAAATTTAGGCATAAATACTTAAGGAAAGAACACTATGGGTACCCTTTCCCATGTATAAAATGGAATTGGCATCCCATACCCACCAATCAGGGCACAACTTTGGGTTGTGTGTCCTAGAAAGAAAGAGGGTGCATGATTTTGAAGTACAACTGATTCTACAATTGAGATAGGTTACAAAGACCACAAATAAGGATATAGGGTCTAGGTGGTTAAATGAAATATTTGATAAGAGAAAAACATAGAGGAGTACACATATAAATAAGATCTAACATTGGGCTTTTGAGAAGTTAACCCAATACATGACTTATGGTATGAATTTAAATATCCAATGATTGTTAGGAGAGTGTGAAATCCATGTGGGAACTCATACATACTAAAATGACACTTAAATGAGAACCAAATTAATGGTACTTACCTTTTTGAATGATACAAATTCTATGAATTATTTTATTTGACCATAAATTTAAGAAATATTTCTATTTTACTAACATTTCATAGAGATAACTCTTAAGTGATGAACAACTATCAAGTGGTGAAGACAAGATATATTCACATATGCCCATCCAAAATTCATGCTCTTTTCATGAAAGAATACTCACTTTCTTATTTCCTTAATGAGCTAAATATGCTACAAAAAATATGATGTCCTATTTCTTCTATAACTTCTATATTTATCTCTTAGTATTCTTTGACTAAAAAAGATATTTCTCTTGATATTTGGGAAGATGACATCAAGTTGTATTAAGAATTTTTTCATCTATAGGTACTACATCATTGTAGTAAAAAAATTAATATGATTAATGGAATTGGCATGAAATGCCTTCTAGCTCTATGACAAAACCTCTTTTCCTAAAGCTATGAACCCACAAGGCCACAAAAAGGGATCTCAAACCTACACCTCACTTGTTTAAACTCACAAGCTCAATGTCCTAATGAAGGCACAAGGCCTATGAGTGTAATGACTCAAAAAATATTTTAATGTTGGTGACTTCATTACCAATGACATGTTTGAACTGTCACACTACACCTTGAAAACTGTTAAGAAAACATTTCTTACAATAAAAAAGGACTATAAATGATTGGTTGTATAATTTGAGAGACATCATATCATAATTTCATCTTTACCAGATAATAGAAAAGAAATGGATGATTATTTTTTTGGTAGATGTAGCTTACATTGTGTGAACCACATTGAATATATTTTTTATTGTCTTTCTCTATTTTATCCTCTCTTTTTTTATACTATATTTAATAGTGTTTATTTATTTAGACCTCCTTCAAACTATAAAAAAATATTTATGCAAAGTTGAAAATTTAACAACAAATATATAATTACAATATTATCCAAAAATCATTCTCCTTAAACTACTTGGTGCTCTCTGAAAATCAATGCAATATAATCCATTTACAAGGAGATTAAGAAAACTTTAGCCCAAACTATCTCGATCCTTACATATTTACTAAAGTCTATAATTAAGGTTCCTACAAGATAACAAATATGGAAGGTACACCACTCAAATACCCCAAAAATGTTATGCACTCATGTAGATATTACACTCAATTTCCTCTTATTCATCCTCCCTATCTCCTTCTCTATACTACACTAAATTTTACATTAGCATATTTTCTTAAGTAGAGTATGTTATGTTAGTGTTAGTGAACAAATTTGCACTTTAGAATGAAATAAATCTTGATGCCCAGATGAAAGCAATCCCAGCTAACAGTTGGATAGGTTATCATTGAATTGATAACCTTCCTCTGAATTTTATTGGGTATAGCTCCCTATGTGTGATTTTCAAAGAATTTCCAATAAATACAAACACGAATGCTTTTAACCTGAAAGCACAAAAGGGATACAAAGATCTATCCATAACACAGAATAGATGCAAAAGAAACTAACAACTCAAAACAATAGATAAGTGACACAAAGTCCACTTGCTGAGACCCTACATTATGGAGAAAACAAGTTAGAGAAATGATTATCATTCCTTCAAAATACATAAATAATCAAGATTCAAAGATCTAATGATAAATAGATGTGCAACTAGATGAGACAAGATTCATTTCAAAGAGAACCAAGATAATTCAAAGATTGATCTTGATCAAAAGATATGTATACAAATTCAAAGCTTTGACACACATATCTCTCTTCTGTCAAAAGACAAAAAGATAACAAAGATCTTATTGCTACTCTCACACATCCATTTGTTTGCATGTGATATCCTTTCCCTTACATTAGTGAAGAAAACCTAAAGAAACCCCTTCTTGTACCACAAAGGCCCCTATAGAAGAGCTTCCAATCCCTATCAAAATGGAACACCCCTTCCATCTTCTACCAGCATATTTATTTCTTTCCCAATGATGGGCTTCTTTTCAGTTTTAGAACTGATTCTTGAAAATCCTCCTATCGTATTTATCTTTATTCCTTCTTTCCTGATAACATTCTTGCCTTTTTTTAATTTGATATCTTCATAAACTATTTATATAAAGTTTATAATGATATACTTCAATATTTTAAATAATATTTGGGCATGTGGCATATAAATGTGTCAACCCAAAAATAAAAATAAAACTCTTTTTGCAGGGCGGACATAAAATATCACTAGCAGTTTGGAGATGTTTTATTCCTCTATTTGTATCTCACAAACTAGACTATAGTTTTTAAATCTCTCCTATGAGAAGCTGGATAATTAGGTTACGCAACACATATTCGAAACTAAGAATGATCCAATGGTTGAAAAAGAAGATATGCTCCCCGCATTGTGACTATTTTTTTGAGACAGTCAAGTCATGGTTATGGGTTGCATTAAGAATTATAAACATTCTTCATGCTAATTTTTGCACATGAAACTTCAATTTGAATTGATTTACATTATTTGGATACATTCTTCCATAGAAGCCTTCATATGGATATCTTTCATTCTTTATATTCAACATCATGATGCCAAACTTGGGTGCAAAATTGATTAAGCCTGCTATTAATATTTCACCAAATAACCAGTCTAAACTATTGAACCATTACATTTGAACTTTGAATCTGAACCTACACTTTGAATTTACCTTCATGTCATTAAAATTTAAGCCTTGTTGAGTCCATGAGCTTGTTTGTGCCATTTAAACCAATTTGAGCTAGTTATGCTAACTGTACCAGATTGAACCACTAAACTTGGCCTTCAATCTTAAAATCTGAACCACTAAACCTTCTACACTAAAACTGATTGTATTTGATCTTCCTTGTACCATTTGAATTCGATGAACTATTTTGAGCCATTTTTAATAGAGTTCAAAGAGGTTCAAACAAAGATTGATATGAGGAAAGTCACTTTTTAAAAGTTTAGAAAATGGGGTGCATAAGGGTACTAACATTGGCTCTAACTATGGAACTATTTTTGGCACGAAAATAGTGAAGTCCAGCAATCTCTGGGAAAAGATAAGTGCCTTATCCATTGGGCAGAAGAGTCAAAGCACAAAGAAAGGGAGCTACTTGTAGGGAGGGCAGAGGGGAGCAGGGCAAAGCCAACCAGCCTAAACACCTAATCTACTAGCAAGCGCAAAGCTTGCACATTATTCAAACTAACACTACGCACACCAAAAGAATATTTAAAACATATACAAAGGTAGGAAAAAAGAGCCTACCATAGGAGCCAGATGTAATAAAAAGTCACATGAATCCATTTACCAGCTGAGAGAAGTAGGAGCCTCCCCACAACAAGAAATCATATCTCAATGGAGTAGCTCCAAACCATTGCCTACAAGAGACTTCTTCAATACCAAACTGTAAGTTGAAAGCACATATCAATATGTTGACCAAGCATTCCTTTCCAAACAGCCATAATTCATCATAGCATTCTTTTTCATCAAAGGATTGATCTTCAACATTCATCAGGCAAGATTTCATTTCATACTAAAAAAAATGAAGTGCGGGAACCTCTTCAAGAAAGGATGCACAATATCTAGAATTACTGTCATCAAGCATGCAATGCATTCTATCTTTTTCCTTTCCAAATGTGTCATCACATTTTCCAACATTACTTCCACAATCGAAATTAGAAAAACCATACATAGAAGGCTGAAAAGAGGATTTATTTATCGGTGTTTCATTTCTAACTTGAATTGGGTGGATACCTGAATCATTCCGAGAGGAATGATCTAGTTTGAGTGATGATAGAAATTTGTGTATAATGTCTTCTTCTTCATTGAGAAGGGCATCCTTCAACACACCAGTTGAGTCAACAACAGGTTGGAAGTCAGCTTCATACCTCCTTTTCTTAAACAAAATTTTAGCATGAGATGCTTTAGCCAAAGGTATCTTTACCTCATCACAACCACAAATTTCATTTTCAGATTCACAAGATTTTTCAATGGGCTAACCACCGATTTCACAATGGGACAAGTTACTTTTAGCCTTCTCATTAAAAACAAAAGATTCAAAATCCCCTGACATGGTGTCAAAACTTTCACAAATAGAAAATTTAGAAGCAAGAAGACTATTATCAGTTTCAAAACTGAAACCTTCTAAATCTAGAGGGAAAAAGGATTTCGATGCACCTTTATCTATTTTTCTTTGAGTACCATCATGATCACCAAAGACTGCACAATTGTGTTAAATGAAGTAAGACGATATTATCAGAGGTTCTTCATCATCAACTGTCCACTCTTCTTTCAGCCTTGCCACCTTTTCTTCATACTCCTCCAGATCCTTGAGTTTATGGAACCGTGCACAAATAATTTTCCAATAAAGAGTGCTTGCATTATCATCTTCCAGACTGATATTTTCTCTAACAGCCCGAGAGATACTTTCTTTGAAATTGTGTAAGAACTCGCTCAACACTTTGTCATGCATTGGATAGATTTCCATAAGAGTAGGATCAGGCCTTTTCTTGATCACAATCTTTCTGGTCTACAAGGTGAATTAATAGAGTCACCAAGCCTGCATATACATATATTATATACAAAATGCTGAAATAAATTTAGCACTGATTTTTTATTCCAATCCCTAGCAGAGTCACCAAAAATTTTTTAGTGAACAAATTTTCACTTTAGAATGAAATAACTCTTCATGCCCAAATGAAAGTGCAATCCTGGCTAACAGTTGGATAGGTTATCATTGAATTGATAACCTTCCTTTGAATTTTATTAGGTACAGCTCACCACGTGTGATTTTCAAGGAATTTCCAATAAATACAACATGAATGCTTTTAACCTGAAAGCATGAAAGGGATCCAAAGATCTATCCGTAAACATAGAATAGATGCAAAAGAAACTAACAACTCAGAACAATAGATAAGTGACACAAAGTCCACTTACTAAGACCCTAGATTATGGAGAAAACAAGTAAGAGAAAAGATAATCATTCCTTCAAAATACATAAATAATCAAGATTAAAAGATCTAATGATAAATAGATGTGCAACTAGACGAGACAAGATTCATTTCAAAGAGAACCAAGATAATTCAAAGATTGATCTTGATCAAAAGATATGTATACAAATTCAAATCTTTGACACACATATCTCTCTTGTCTGAAAAGACAAAATGATAACAAAGATCTTATTGCTCCTCTCACAAATCCCTTTTTTTACATCTGATATCCTTTCCCTTGCATTACCAAAGAAAACCTAAAGAAACCCCTTCCTGTAGCACAAAGGCCCCCGTAGAAGAGCTTCCAATCCCTATCAAAATGGAACCCCACTTCTATCTTCTGCTAGCATATTTATTTCCTTCCCAATGATGGGCTTCTTTTTAGTTGTACAAGTGATTCTTGAAAATTCTCCTATCATATTTATCTTTATTCCTTCTTTCCCAATAACATTCCTGCCTTTTTTTAATTTTATATCTTCATAAACTATTTCTATAAAGTTTATAATGATATACTTCAATATTTTAAATAATATTTGGGCAGGTCCAGCATATAAATGTGTCAACCCAAAAATAAAAATAAAACTCTTTTTGCTGGGCGGACATAAAATATCACTGGCAGTTTGGAGATGTTTTATTCCTCTTCTTTTATCTCTCAAAATAGACTTTATTTTTGAAATCTCTACATTGAGAAGCTGGATAATTATGTTACACAGCACATATCCAAAACTGAGAATGATCCAACGTTTCAAAAAGAAGATATGCTCCCCGCATTGTGATTGTTTTTCTGAGACAGTCAATTCATGGTTACGGGTTGCATTAAGAATTATAAACATTCTGCATGGTAATTTTTGCACATGAAACTTCAATTTGAATTGATTTACATTTTTTGGATACATTCTTCCACACAAGCCTTCATACGGATATCTTTCATTCTTTATATTCAACATCATGATGCCAAACTTGGGTGCAAAATTGATTAAGCTTGCTATTAATATTTCAGCAAAGAACCATTCTGAACTATTGAACCATTATATTTGAACTTTGAATCTGAACTTGGACTTTGAATTTACCTTCATATCATTGAAATTTCAGCCTTGTTGATTCTGTGAGCTTGTTTGTGCCATTTAAACCAATTTGAGCTAGTTATGCTAACTGTACGAGATCAAACCTCTGAACTTGGCCTTCAATCTTAAAATATGAACCACTAAACCTTCTACACCGAACTTGACTATATTTGATCTTCCTTGTACCATTTAAATTCGATGAACTATTTTGAACCATTTTGAACAGAGTTAAAAGAGGTTCAAACAAAGATTGATATGAGGAAAGTCACATTTTAAAAGTTTAGAAAATGGGGTGCATAAGGGTACTAACAGTTAGTAGTTAGAGATTCTTTCGATTTATTATATATTTCTTAATTTATGAAATAATATTAGCTCTATCATGTTTTCCCTTTTATAGTATATTTTTTCATAGATTAAGAAAATATATTCTTATGTTAGCATTTTATTTAGTGTTCTATGCATGATGTTAGTTAAATGGTATGTTTGGCTATAAAGAATTTAAACTAGATCACCTAGACATGTAACTTTGTATAGGTAAATTGCATGATGAATTGTATCATCTAGTTAAACATTTGTTTACTTGATTAGATCAAACATGTATCACTTTCATTTTTATATTGATAATTATATAATTAATTTAAATGAGACTGAATTAAAAATATATATTCATCACCATATTTATTTTATATTTCATCAAATCATTAAGACCATATCTATACATATGCTATGGACAAGTGGCCTAATAGGTATAACATATATGTTTTCATTTATGGAAACACTACTTATTGGCATGATCTCTTGGAGCACATACCAATTTTGGATATTCTATTTGGAAAAATGACTAATTCTAGGAAACACTTGACAGGGTATAGTTGTACAATTTTTCCTAGCATGCACAATATGTGAAAAACTAAGTCTTGCGAGCTTAGAGGAACACTCTATGAGATGTATTAGACATTCTGGTAAGGTGGCTTGTATTTTATAGTTAACTTGATCTAGTTAAAACTTGATGAAATTATGCAAGGATTGTATAACAATGTAATAAGGCATATGAGTGGTCACGATATTTAAGGGATAATCATTTGGATTCTAGAGGTGCTACCTTTTATTTTCTTTATTGTCCTATCCTACATTTGTGGATGAATGATCACTGACTATGTATATACTATTTGATTATGTATTAGACATTTTTGTGATTCATACATGAGATAACTATAAATGTTATGAGATTGAGTATATACACCAAGAATGTTGGAGATGCCAAAAAAAGGAGGTGATGTGTAGAGGCATTGGGATGTTAGAATAATGCAGAGGATGTTGTGAGCTATAGTTTGGACTACTTATGAATAACAAGTGCTTGTGCAATTCATTTAATAAATCATTGTAAAGGTAGTTTTGCATTGTAAGAGTACTGAGCTCCCTATACTATGTTCTACCCCTAACAGTGTCTACATCCTTTAACATGGATTTTTACTAAATACATTAATCAGATCCTAATTGTGCTAAATCTCCAAACAAGGCCACTATACTATTAGTACAACATTTGTGGGCATCAGCCACATCAATGTTTTTCCTTTAACCAAGGTTTCCTCAATAAAAAATTGAGGTGTTATGAGTTGTGTACTTTATATCTATTTTCTCATTATTTCAGTAATTGCATGGTTAAGTTTTAATGTTTTAAGCTTGATTTTAAAATGTTGTAATATTGATTCACCTCCTTCTTATTATTAATTAATCCAATAATTTGGTAGTAGAGTATTAGGCCCTTGGATAGAAATCCTAACATCTTGGGAGACATCTAGATGGATTCAACTAGTGTGGAAGAAAACTTTGAAGCAACACTTGGAAACCTTGATAAGGCAAAAGATGATAATGTTGAATTGAAATTCAAACTAAGAAGAGATGAAGTTTACATCAAGAATCTTAAGTAACAACTTGAACTCTCTATGAAAAAAACAAAGATTTTGTGGAAAAGATACAAGAATAATCCAAAAATGACTCATTGAATCTAATAAATCAGCTTGAACAAGAAAAGGAAACATTAAAGAAACCCAATCATTTGTTAAATAAAGATCAGAGAAAACTTGATGAAACTTTGAAAGACACTAATATCAAAATACAAAAAAATGTAGATAGAACTAGATGGCTATAAAATTAAGTATAAGAATTGGATGAATATAATCATGTAATTAAGGGAGAACTCATTGAGGTGAAGAATCACATTGAGAAACTATATGTGGGAAGTACAAAAAAGATTGATGAATAGAAACAACAAAAAAACCTGAAGGTGACATGATGAATGTTAGTTTTGATAAAGTTGAATGCTCTAAATTCCAAGATATATAATTTGAAGGGGAAAAAATGAGACACATAATTAGGAAGAATAATATAATCATAATAAGGAATGTAGAGGCTATATCAAATGTTTCCGAGGAAGATTCTTTAGATGTAACAAAGTTGGTGACATGAAAAGGGGTTGTAGAGGTAAGACTCCTTATATGTTTGTTTTTGGTTATTTTTTAAATTTCTATGCATATGGGCACAAGAAGGTAGACTATAGAAACATTCATCTATCAATCAATAAACAAGATTACATCAAAGAGAAAACAAGAGCCAAGATTTCATGTTACAAATAGAATAACTTTTGGCACATCGCAATAAATTGTAGACTGTAGAATAATCAAATTTAATCATCTTATACATGTTATAAATGTAGAAATTAAGGACATATAGAAATTTTTTGAAGGTATAATGAAGTTGTAAAAAACAAAAGATCACAACCTACTATTATAAAGAAAAATGTTGGTAATGTTGGTAAAAGTCTGACAAAATACATGGATGAGTTTAAAAGATGTTTTCTGAAGGAAGCTAACAAGGACACTGTTAAAGAATGGAAAGTGAAGGGAAAAAGTGATACTAGGGTTTAGGTTGAATCAATAGATGCTACTAAAACTTCACTTGATGTTGCTATATCAACCTTAATCACCAAGAATGGCCTTAAGAGGAGATTTGGAGAAATATAACAGTAATCTATCTATCCACTTTAATAAAGAATACGATGATGCAAGCCTATGGAAAGATAATATGATTAGTATAGAGTCGATATCTAAGATCACATGTTTCTAAACATTATATTGGATGATTTCCAGAAAGATGGATGAAAGGATCTTTGTAGAATTATAGATTCATCTGAAAATGTTTAAAATTGAATATTGTAAAGTATAAGTTTATTTTCTCAAACTTCTAATCACCATTCAAGAAAAACTAAAGGAGACCAGAGGAGAAACCAAAGGAGAGAATATTCTTGTGATCATTGAGTGTTTATATCTAAAGTTAGCAATTAAAATGTGTTTTAATCTTCTATGAGCTTTGTTCACTATGGATACACCTTTAATTTTGTATGTTTTTTATTAAGGTAAAAATAGGTTTTGAGGGGATCCTAAAACCCTATAGAAATAAGAGAGACAAAAGATATTAAGTGACATACCCAATAGAATGCTGCCAACAATCACAAGGAAGCAACCCAACACAAATAAAGGAATAATCACAAACAGGACCAAATGAAAATGGCAGGAATGAAGAAAACCCAACCTGCCTAGTGGTATCCAAATAGAAACAAAAAGAGGAAAATCTCTGATTTTCCTTTACCTCCCTTCTTTTGGGAGTGCAAATTCATATATGTATCATCTTAAAATGAAAGAACTTTCATGTTAAGAATGTTTAGCCCTTCGAGTAAGTGGTTTGGGATCATGTCGAATGCCTTGAATGGGTATTTGACTTGGATCAGGCTTTTTCCCCTGTTCTGCCACATTTTTCACTTTTTCTTGACATAATTTTGGCATCCTAAATTACAAACTTGGGATTCTTGACCTCAGGGTTAAGGTCTACCTTTTAGGTCAAGGTTGACCTAAGTCAAGTTTGACCTACATCTTGACCCTAGGGTCTGGTATCCTTGGGGTTAGCTTCCAATTTTGGGGTTTTGTCAAAATTTTGTCTTTTCCCTCTTCAGGGCCACTATTTATTGGGTTAAGTATCGAATTCTCAAATTAATATTTGAGGTGGACCTTTCTCAAGATTTGTATAGGATTCCTAATTTATTATTTGAGATTATCCTTTCTCAATTTTTTTTCCTAATGCTCAAATTAACTTTTGGGTTGGCTTTACCTCAAATTTTTTAACAAGGCTCTTAAATAATTATTTGTATTTCTATATTAAGGGTGGTCCCCTTCTAGAGTTTTGTGTCATGAATTTAATTCAATTTGTTCTCTATGTTTACCTCTCAAGATTTTTGTGCCATGGGCCCTTAATTATTGTTTTCTATGTGGCCTCTCTAGAAGTTTGTGCCTGAGATCACTATAAAAGGGAGCCTTCCTCTCTCATTTTCTTCATCTCTCATCTTGATAATCTCTCAATCACTAAAAAAAGAAAGAATTAGAAGGAAAGCATTTAGGCATTCATTCATCTTCAAGCATTCAAGCATTCAAGATCCAATTCATCAAGGAGATCCATTGTTAGCCATTGAAGGATCCAATCTTTATAGAGCCCTCTTATTGAAGATCTCTCCATTTCCATTCAAGCATCTTCCTATTCCAAGATCCAGTAAAGATTGATGTTGAATATCTAAATAAAATTGATTGGAGACATCCTACATTCAATTCTACATTCATTTGGAGTATCCATAATTGTGCATTAAAGGATTTGAATCCTCCACAAGGGTTTTCAACATAAGCAAGGTGAATTGTTCCATTTACTGTGTTTAGTACAATAATTTTAATTCAATTTCAACGTTAATTCCTAAATTGGGGTTTTACTAAGGCAAACCCCTCCCCCCAATAACCAAAACCATTTTTCTTCCAAATATAGGTGTGGGAAAGTGTATATCAGTGCAGATCTAGATACTCTTTTCGTCAAACTTTCAAGATCTGTGAATAGAATTTCCATCAGAGTAGTGTAGGTCAAGGTCAACTTTGTCTCCCTAGGTCAATGTCAACCTTTCTCAGAAAAGAAAACTACTTATGCGATTTCTAGATCTCACAGTTTCAGTTCAGGATTGCGGAAATCAACAGTTTCTCAAACTATTTGACAAGGTTTTCAGCCGATTCTTTTTCGGAGGTAAGTACCTTTACTTCTTCATTTCAACATTAATCTTATATATTTACTTTTCATATCAATATAATTTAATCTATGTGAAAAATATTGGTTTTGGGGCTCTTTTATGTGCAAACCATTGTTCTAGGACCCCATCCCTATTTTTCATCTTACATTTTGGTGAGCCCGACAAGCTTACCCCTTTCTTTTGTGGAATGAGATGCCCTATTGTGTTTGTGGTGCTCAATTTCCTTTTCATGCTTATAAATTTAATTTTAATGCATTTGGATATATCTAGATCTATTTTCTATGCATTTCTTTATTTATTATCATGTTGGACAAATTGTTTCAAATATTTTCCAAATGTTCTTCTATAACTTTTAGGATTACACAACATCCTCCTCTTATCTTACCATTGCATGGTGTTACACCTAGAAAGACTTTATCTAATGCATGTGATGTTGCTTTGTCCTCTTTTTAATTACCTTGTAAGGATATATTAGAGAAAGAAGATGACTTTAATCTATCTCTCCATCATATTTCTCTTTATGGAGATGAGCTAGGGATTGATGTAAATTCTTCTCCTAATATATGTCCTTTCTATGAGCCTAATGTATAATATAATTTAACTCCTTTCCCCTCTTGGGATCAAGCTTTCATGATTTATGGCACTCCTACAATTTTCTTTATTGATAGGTATGACAATCCTCCTATTTGGGATGAACCTTTGGATTTGAATATTGATTTATCTCTTCTTTATGAAACCATTGTGGATGATCCCTTGGACAAAGACATTGATTTATCTCCTCCTCACAAAGAATCTTTGATACAATAGGGTGATGACATATTCATACATGATGATAATTATTTTTCTATAACACACTCCCCTTATGTAGACATTTTAGTGAAATAAGATGATATTATAGATGCTTTAACTCCATTTGGGATTCCTTCCAGTGATGAGACATTAGAAGAGAATGATATAAATTCCCTTAATGATCTCCCTCTTAGTGATGATATTATGGAGAAATAAGATCCTACCTCATCTACTCCTAGGATGTCTTCTTTTCTTTCTTGTGAGTCTATTTGTAGTGTTGAGACAACTAATATGGTTTTTTCCAAAACCCTTGTTGATTGTCAAAGGTTTTCCTCACATTACTATCAAACGTAAACCTATGGAGTGTTTAGATTCTTTCAATGACCAAAATTTGATAGCTCACACATATCATACAAAGAATAACCTTCAACCTAATCCAGTGGTTTCTACTTCTTTACCACCTTCTCAAACTATTCTTCCTCCTCTACCCCATCTTCCTAGCAAGGACTATGATTTGATAAACCAATTGCAAAATACACCTAACAAGATTTCTTTATGGGAGTTTCTTCAAAATTCACCTACCTACTATGAAGCCTTCCAAAAATCTCTAGAAACTCTTCCCACTCCTCCTCCTAATCAAGAGAACATCAATAACTTCTTATAATGCATGCATGCTACCCCGGGTCCCCCTGATATTATATTTACTCAAAAAGATTTACCTTCTAAGGAAGTTTAGAATCAATATGATGCTCTTATGGTTTCTTTTTCTATCAATAAAAGTATCATTTGTAGGACCTTGATTGCCAATGGATCTGGGCTCAATGTTTGTAGCATGGACATGCTCAAAGTGATTAAAACTGATCTTTCAACTATTAAACCTAACAATGTTCTTATATGTGGATTTGATAACATTTCTAAGAACACTTTGGAAATAATTACATTACCTATTAAAGTAGGTTTGGTTATCCTGAATACACCTATTCATGTTATGCCTGGACCTCTTAATTATAACCTCCTTTGAGTAGACCTTGGTTGCATGAGATACATGTTTTTCCTTCCACCCTTCATCGTAAAGTCAAGTTTATACATAACAACATGATGTATACACTTCATGCAGATGATGCGTGAAATACTTGTTTGAATATTCAAACCCATAATAATCCTCCTAACAATAATCCTTCTTCCTCTAATACTCTTCCTAGAGATGATTGGGGAACCTTGGATTTTAATCCTACTTTTATTGGAGAGTATAAGGTTTCTGATCTTGATTTTATGAAGCAACAAAGAGAATTTGAACAATGAATTTTTACTTATACTTCTAATGCCCCTCATAATAACTTTATTGCTGGTTCTACCCACAATGAAACTAACAAAACCTACTAATGATGACATAGTGACTAATGAAGTTCCATTGACTTCTTCTAATATGGCTTCTTGTGATGGTCTTGGTTATCATTTCCTAGTTAAACAAGGATTCACTAGTCAAACATGTGGTAAACATAAACATGGAATTCAAATGCCCTTATAGAATGGGGGTCATGAGCATTATTATGGATTAGGATTTTATTATGGATTAGGATTTAATCCTCAACAAAAAATCAATGTTAACAACATTTCAAATAACACTTCAAAATATGATCAAGCTATGAAGAAATTTGACCAAGAAGTTATTTTTGCTAAACTCCTCTATGCTAAGATGATTACTAGACCTAAACGCCAAAAGAAACATAGTCCACACTTGAAGACTCTCCATTTTTGTTTGTATCATAGATTTCATGATCACTCTACTAATGAATGTCAAGCTTTACATTATAATGTTAGGTAACTCATTGATAGTAATTTTATTTATATATCATGTGGCAATGAGTTGTATTGTAATCTTGTTTTCTCTTAATAACATTTATGTTCCTATTATGGAGTTCTACACTATATAAAGATTGTAAGCATAATCCTTGGGGGATTTTTGTCTTGTATAGCATTGTGAGTGATATAATAGGTCCCCTTCAATCCTTGTTCCTACACTTGGTGGGAAAATCTCCTCCTTCTTTGTCTTTCCGGGATTCCACACTTTCCTTGGTTAAGCAATATCTATCTATTATGTGATATCAAATCATACATGAAGATTTTGGTTTGCATTGAGGATCTTTGTCCTTGATCACAACCTATTTCATTGTTTGACATTGGGTTTCCATGGTTGATAAATATCTCACCTTGGAAACTGAATAGTGTGCTATCCCTCACAAGGGTTACTTTCTCTCTTGTTGCATGATATCTCTTTGCACTCATCCCTTCCATGGCCTCATAGGAGTTGTGACCTTCTTGGATTGGATTGGGTGTTGTCTATGCATATTGTCTTGATGTTAAAGAAGGCTTTATCCTTGTTCCTTTCTTTCCTTAACATATCAATATAGTATGTTTTTTGCCATCCTAAGGAGGGGGGCATATATATGGCCTCCCTTGTTCTATATTATGCATTTTTTTTCTAACATTTTATTTTGCAGCATGCTAAATCTTGGAAGGTAACACACATAAGGTGCTAAATCCTGAAGAGACATGCATTTCCAATTTCAAATAAGCTAAATCCTAAAGAGATACACATTTTACAAAGGTATTCTATGGTGATATGAGGATATGGATCCATGGGTACTTCATAAAAGTCATTAGAAGATGCACTACATACATGCACAAAGCCACCAGAAGGTGCAAAACTTTATCAGGTGACTATCAAGTGTTTCCTTGGTGGCCCATCCTATCCTTTTTGTGATTCACAGTGAGATACAAACATCTCACTGGGCAAGCTAGCCACTCCTCTATTCCCTTTTCTCTCTTCTTTCTAGTGATGTCTCTCTTATTTCAATCTTGGAGTTGATGAATAATCAAGTCCCTAGGGGATTGAAAGTTCATTTGTCCTTTTGATTTCAATAAGATTATCTTTTTCTTTGTGATCTCCTTTACCAAGAGTTTGCATCGAGTCCATATTGTTAAAGTGGGGGCTTAATGTATCATCTTAAAATGGAAGCACTTCCATGTTAAGAATAATTAGCCCTCTAAGTAAGTGGTTTGGGGTCATGTAGAATGCCTTGAATGGGTATTTGACTTGGATCTAGCCTTTTCCCTTGTTCTGTCCCATTTTCCACTTCTTCCTAGCATAATTTTGCAATCCTAAATTGCAAACCTGAGATTCTTGACATTAGGGTCAAGGTCAACCTTTTAGGTCAAGGAAGACCTCGACCTTGATGTAGGTCAAGGTTGACCTTGACCCTGACCTAGGTCAAGGTCGACCTTGACCCCGACCCTAATGTTCGGGGCCCTCAGGGTTAGGTTCTAGTTTTGGGGTTTCGTCAAAATATTATGTTTTACCGCTTCGGTGCCACTATTTCTCGGGTTAAGGGTCAAATTATCAAATTAATATTTGAGGTGGACCTTTCTCAAAATTTTAATTAGGATTCCTAATTTATTATTTGAGATTATCCTTTCTCAAGTTTTGTGCCTAATTCTCAAATTAGCTTTGCAGTTGACCTTACATCAAATTTTGTGACAAGGCTCTTGGGTAAAAACACAATCAAGTGTCACCTTTTAGGCTAACTTATCAGCACAGCTGAATTTTATTATTTCTAACTAAAAATTAATTTTGGTCAAACATATGGTCTAGCTAGATTCATTCTAGCTAAGTTAGATAAGTTCTTTAACTTTTCCAATTGGAAATATCTATTAAATGTATGTTTTATGCCACTTTGGGTCCAATTACCATTAAAATTAAATTATTTCAAAAAAGTGGCATTTCAATAACTCTTAATTTTTTTAATGATATTTAAAAAAAAAAAAAAAATACCCTTTTGTAGAGATCAGAGTCAAAATTATCCTCATATAGATTTCATAGTGTTTTAATTAGACATAGTTTATTGTAATTAAAAACTATTACAAGTAGGTATTTTAATAGTCAAGGAGATGTTGATTTGGAGAAAGAAAAAAATAGTAAATCATATTAAATAAATTTGAAAAACATATGGTGCACTAGAGGAGAGAGTCCTCTTCAAGAATATATATTTCTTTTTTTTATTGTGATAGATTTGTTATGAAAAATATGTTGCAAGATGAAAACTATCGATTTCAATGAGTTAGAATTTGAATTGTTATAAAAGAGAAAATATACGTCACAAAACAATTTTAATTTCTTCATGCACTAGCTATATATGGCATCTATGACATATTTTAAAATTAGGGGAAAAAATGTTTATTTACATATAATTTTTTGGTGGGAACTAGAACCCTAATTTTCAACATTTTTTAGCAACTAAAAATTCATCTTTAAAAATTAAAAAAACATATCAATTCTTATTGAAAAAAATTATTTAAAACATTAACCATAAACTTCATCCATTTTATTACATTTAATTATTTTACATAATCTTCAAATTCCAAACATAAATATCATTTTTATACTATTGAAGTTGAACAACTTTGATTTTGTTAGCCTTTTCCTTTGTAAAATGGTGACAACTTATTGTGCTTTTACCCTCTTAAATAATTATTTGTATTTCTATATTAAGGGTGGTCCCCTTCTAGAGTTTTGTATCATGACTTTAATTCAATTTATTCTCCATGTTTACCTCTCTATATTTCTTTTCCATGGGCCCTTAATTATTTTTTTCTATGTGGCCTCTCTAGAAGTTTATACCCCAAATCGTTATAAAAGGGAGCCTTCCTCTCTCATTTTATCCATCTCTCATCTTGATGATCTCTCAAGCACTCAAGTAAGAAAGAAGGAGAAGGAAAGAATTCAAGCATTCATTCATCTTCAAGCATTCAAGAATTCAAGACCCATTCATCATGGAGATCCATTGTTATCCAATGAAGGATTCAATCTCTATGGAGCCCTCTTGTTGAAGATTTATCCATTTCCATTCAAGCCTCTTCCTATTCCAAGATCTATTCAAGATTGGTGTTGAAGATCTAAAAAAAATTGATTTGAGACATCCTACATTAAATTATACATTCATTTGGATTATCCATACTTGTGGATTCAAGGATTCAAATCCTCCACAAGGGTTTTCAACATAAGCAAGGTGAATTGTTCCATTTGCTTTGTTTACTACAACAATTTCAATTCAATTTCAACATTAATTACTAAATTGGGGTTTGAATAAGGAAAACTCCTCCCCCCAACACATAAAACCATTTTTCTTCTAGGTATAGGTGCGGGACAATAGATATCAGTGCAGATCTAGATACCCTTTTGGTCAAAATTTTAGGATCCGCGAACAGAACTTTCATTGTAGCAGTGTAGGTCAAGGTCGACTTTGGGTGAATGCCAACTTTGTCTCCCTAGGTCAATGTTGACCTTGCTCAGAAAAGAAAACTATTTCTGGGTTTTGTGAATCTTGCATTTTCGGTTCAATACCACTAAAATCAACAATTTTTGAGACTGTTTGACAAGGTTTTGAGCCGATTTGTTTTCAGAGGTAAGTACCTTTACTTCTTCATTTCAACATTAGTCTTCTATATTTAATTTCCATATCAATATAATTTCCTATATGTGTAAAATATTAGTTTTGGGGTCTTTTTTATGTGCAAACCATTGTTCTAGGACCCAATCCCTATTTTTTTATCTTACAATATCAAATTGAAGAGGTGAATTTTTATGATGTTTACCAATATTTGGGGTCCACCCCTCCTCAACCAAAGAGGATATATCATGTCATCCTTGAGAAAAAGACCTCAAAAGAGGAGCAGAAGAAGAGCCAACCATACTAGAGCTAGAAAAAACATTAAGGGAAGAATCACTAGAGGGACCTACTACCAAACGAAAAGGAGAAATACCAGGTCGATAATTCTCAACAATAGAGGAATCAGCCAAATCAAAACCAATTGACCTCCTAGAAGAATAACAACTATTATTAACATCAGAACTACCAACATAACCAACAGGAATAAAACAAATAAATGAAAGATCTATAGATTTTTCAGCAGTAGAAATACTAGTAGAAATGGTGGAAGACCCAATAGGATTAGAACCATCTGAAGGGACACCAAAAAAAACATAACTACTTAGATATTTTCTAGTAGAACTAGCATCAGTGTTGCCAAAAAAAGAGGCGCCATTAGACTAAACAACAAAAAAACTACTGTAACGATAGGCCCAATAGGATGAGATCCTACACGAGGGACACTCTTAGGATCAATAGTATCAACACAGTCAAGATTATTCTTTACAATAGTTTAATCATTAGCAGAAGCCCCTTTAATTTTTTATATTAGTGAGAGGTTGAGATAATAATTTTAGATACACCCTTACAAATCCATGAAGGATGATCTTGAAGGTGCACTTTCTAAAATTCCATATGAGATAATTCATGTGGAGGACATTAGAGCATACATTCACTACAAGTATGATTCACTAGGAGACTTTTAAATTATTAAGGAGAAGGAGGACATGATTAAGAATGATTAAAGTTGGAAGGAATAGATAGCTCATTTGCAAAATATTAGCATCATGCAAAAGGCAGAACTCTATGAGTTAGATGAGGAAGAATGGATCAAGATCATCCTTAGAAAAGTCCATGATGAATTTCTATGGTTAAGAGAGAAGCTTGTTGAGATTTTAAATTAGTTGATTTATAATGTGACTAGATTGCATAATAGTAGAATTATCCCTTTACAGAAAAGAACATGAAGAAATAGGTAGAAATCTTAACTCACTCTAAGTGGAATATCATGGAAATGAGAATTGTTGATATCTTTCATAAAGATGTGAGATTGATTTCAATGATTTTGGGATAAAAACTTCACTACAATAGCCAAACTAACTATATATTTGTGGGTGTAATCATGACTGAATATAAAATGGAAAAAGAAAACTCTCAATACAACTTATCTAAAGTAAAGAGACACTAACTCTTAGATAATATAAAATAGATAAAGAAAGATGAATCGAAACAATAAATCTTTACATAACTCCTGATACATATCTACATTCATGTTATACATAAGTTTCTTGGAGTGCATCCTAGGACATGGAAAGACAATGTACCCATAGGTATTTAAGTGAGTAATAGTTATAGAAGAAAAAATAGTAAACAGGTAGATGGAAAACTCTTTGGCGTGTTTAAAATTTTTCAAAGAGAAGTGAAGGAAAGCATGGGGATTCTTCATCCAATGGTTAGGAAGTATAAAGATATAATCTAACTAATGGTTGAAACTGATTGTTTATATTTTTGTACTATCTATCTATCTATCTATCTATGTATGTATGTACACACACACACACACACACACACACACACATATATATATATATATATATATATACACATACATACATATCTATATATATATATATGTATATATATGTATATATATATATATATATACATATATATATATATGTACATATATATATATATATATACATATATATATATATGTACATATATATGTATATATATATATATATATATACAAATATATATATGTATGTATATATACATACATACATTCATACAAAGATATATATATATATATATATATATATATATATATATATATATATATATATATATATATATATATATATATATATATATATGTATGTGTACATATACATGTAGATATATATATGTATGTATGTATATATGTATGTATATATATATATATATATATATGTATATATATATATATATATGTATATATATATATATATGTATATATATATATATGTATGTATATATATATATATGTATGTATATATATATACATATACATATATATATGTATGTATGTTGATGAAGGGTGCTCCCCTTAATACCACAAACACATAACAGAAATAGAGAAACAACAACAATATGCAAGAACAGAAAATTGGCTTCTTATTATCTCCACAAATGTGGAATTACAAACTTTCAGAATTACAATATGCAAAGCCACATGGGCATTCCCTTACAATATTCTGTAGGACAAAGCCTCGAATTATTACCCAGAACTATTCTGAACTGCCTAAGACAATAATACAGCCTTCCTTATATAGGCAATTATCCACCGCCTGGGAAGGTTCCAGAATTTTAGCCAATAAGGCCGACCAAACTTAGAATTATTTTATTTTACATTTTATTACATCATAGTTGGCTCAAGATAACCTTTGAAACCCGAACAAAAATTTTGAAGAAAATTATTTTTCACCATTTCAGGTGGCCCAACTTCCGAAGACCATAAGTCATCACCAGTTGACCCGCTCGGCCACCATAACCCCATTTCGGAAACACCACGAAGCGCTCTACAGGCTTGACCCGCGCAAGCGCCCGTCACCCAAATTTTTGACCTCATCCGGGGCCTCTAAAGCCTTCAAAACTGAGTTCAAAGTTTCTGTACCCTGCTGCCAATACCGAAAATCTTCAATATCTTCCAATATACACTTGATCTGGAAATGAAACTTTACTGGCAGACTTATATGACCAAAGTGAACCTCCAAGAAAGAAATCAGATCATTCTGAGCACATACAAAAATTACCAAAAATAGTAACTTTCCATAAATAGCAGCTCTGCACAAAATAGCCCTTATTGAATATAAAAATAGAAATATTTTTGGGTGATGCAAGATTGCTCTTACACCCAGGATGCTCCTGCATCAGACACCCAGGGTAATTTGAGAAGTGACCCTGTCACGACTCAGGTGCACAGAGGAAAACCAAGACGGTTAACCTCCTCCTTTGTTAGCCATGATGAATCTTCTACGGGTCGTCCTTTCCATTTGACCAAATACTCTTCATATGTCCTATTCCTTGTGCTTCTACCAACATGACTGTCCAGTATGTCTTCGATCTCCTTAGTGTCTGAACTAGTTGCTGGAATACTCCACTGTGCTGCTGTGATCTCATCTTCAACACCTCCTTCATGATACTCTGTCAGATCTGAAATGTTAAAAACTGGTGAAATATTTAGCTCAGTAGGCAATTCTACCTCATATGCATTTCCTGAATCATGTTTCTTCAGTATCCTACATGGTCCAAACTTCTTCATTTTCAGCTTGTTATATGTACCAACTGGAAACCGCTCCTTCCGCAAATGAACCATGACTTCATCGCCAACCTGAAATTCTTTATACCTCCTTTTCTCATCTACCTTAGCCTTATACTGTGCATTCATCTTGGTAATATGCTTCCTCACCTCTTCATGGATGTTCTTCAAGTGCTCTGCAAAATCCTCAGCTTCAGCACTACTTATTTCTCCTTTATCTATCTTCCTTAATTCAGATGCATTTCTTGGACTACTTCCATATACAATCTGGAATGGTGATTTACCGGTGCTCCTGTTGACAGAATTATTGTATGCAAATTCTGCCTGTGGTAAAATCAAATCCTATCCCGTTGGCTTATCTCCAACCAAACATCTCAGCAAATTTCCTAAACTCCTATTCACCACCTTTGTCTGTCCATCAGTCTGTGGATGATGTGATGAACTAAACTTCAAATCTGTCTTCAACTTCTTCCACAATGTACGCCAGAAATATCCAACAAACTTAGTGTCCCGATCTGAAACTATGGTCTTTGGCAAACCATGAAGTCTCACTACTTCTCTGAAAAACAATTCTGCTACATGAACAGCATCATTAGTCTTCTTGCAAGGAATAAAATGTGCCATCTTTGAAAATCTGTCAACCACTATAAAAATTGAATCATGTCCCCGCTGAGTCCTCGGTAAACCAAGAACAAAGTCCATGCTGATATCCTTCCAAGGCTTCTCTGGTACAGGTAATGACTGATACAACCCTGTATTCTGCTTCACTCCTTTCGCCATCTGACATACTCTACAACTCTATACAAACTTCTTCACATCTTGCTGCAATTGTGGCCAATAATAATTTTCACTAACCAAAGAAAGGGTTTTGTCACGACCAAAATGTCCAGCTAATCCCCCGCTATGCTTCTCCTTGATGAGATTCTCCCTCATAGAACTTCGTGGAATGCACAACTGACTCCCTCTGAATAGCATATCATCCTGGATGATGAAATCCAACCATTTCGTCCTGTCTAGAGTAACAGGTTCTATACAAGCTTTCCAAGCTTCACCAAAATCAGGATCCTCTGGATACAAATTCTTGAGTTCCTTGAACCCAACCACTTCAATCTGCATTTCTGTCAGCAATAGTTGCCTTCTGCTAAGAGCATCTGCAACCCTATTAGACTTTCCACTCCTGTGTTTCAAAACAAATGTATAACTCTGCAAAAACTCAACCCATTTCAAATGCCTCTGATTCAACTTTCCTTGACTATTCAAATATTGCAAAGCTTGATGATCAGTATACAAAACAAACTCCTTAGGAAGCAGATAATGTCTCCACTTCTTTAATGCCTGAACTATAGCATAAAATTTCTGATCATAAATAGAATATTTCCTCTTGGCATCATTTAACTTCTCACTGAAATAAGCAACAGGTTTACCTTCTTGGCTCATAACAGCTCCTATTGCAGTACCACTAGCATCACAATCTACTTGAAACACCTTATTAAAATCTGGAAGTGCTAAAACAGGTTGTTCTGTAACTTTTTGTTTCAACAATTGAAAACTCTTTTCTGCCCCATTAGTCCACTTAAACTCTTTTCTATCCCCTCTCATTGTTTCAGTCAAGGGACCACAAATACTGCTAAAATTTTTCATAAACTTTCTGTAAAAGCTAGCCAAACCATGAAAAGATCTTACCTCAGTAGCACTCCTTGGAGTAGGCCATTCCAGGATATCCTGTACCTTCTCTGGGTCCATTTTTAGACCTTCTGCTGAAACTACAAATCCCAAATACACTAACTCTTTCTTCACAAAACTGCACTTCTTCAAATTAATCAACAATTTCTCTTCTCTCAACTTCTCAAATACCATACGAATATGCATCATATGCTCATCCAATGTCTTACTAAAGATCAAAATATCATCTAGGTAAACAATGACAAACTTACCCAAAAATTCTTTCAGAACCTCATTCATGAGCCGCATGAAAGTGCTCGGTGCATTGGTTAGCCCAAAAGGCATGACTAACCATTCATACAGTCCTTCCTTTGTCTTGAAGGCAGTCTTCCATTCATCTCCTTCTCTGATCCGAATCTGATGATATCCACTTTTCAGATCTATCTTTGAAAAATACACAGCTCCACTCAAACAGTCCATAATATCATCCATTCGTGGCAATGGAAACCTGTACTTGATTGTGATCTTGTTTATTTCCCTAGAATCTGTACACATCCTCCACTCTCCATTCTTCTTTGGTGCTAATACCGCTGGTACAACACAGGGACTCAGACTCTCTCGAATCAACCCCTTCTGTAACAGTTCATGTACTTGTCTGTTCAACTCCTCACTTTCTGCAGGTGTCATTCTGTGTGCTGCCTTATTCGGCAAACTTGCTCTTGGGATCAAGTCCATCTGATGACTGATCTTCCTGACTGGTGGTAATCCATCAGGCACGTTATCGGATACAATATCCTGAAACTCATTCAACAAATCTGCAACTTCTACAGGAACATCTTCTACTTCCTCTTTACCAGCTTTTGGAATTAAAGAAAAACATACATGCTCATGCCTCATACCATCTAGGAATTTCCTTCCATCAACAAATGTTATTCTTGCATTACCACATCCCTTTTCTTCGGTCTCCTTCAATGGCTTTAGCTTATGTCGCACTCCATCTTTTGTCAGGGAATAGGTATTCGCACGACCATCGTGTACAACACATCTGTCAAACTGCCACGGTCTACCCAATAACATATGACATGCATCCATAGAGATGATATCACATAGTACCTCATCTTGGTACCCGCCGATCTTGAACTTCACTAGGCATTGTTCATTGACCATGACCTTGTGGTCATCCTGTACCCAGGCAATCCGATATGGATGTGGGTGTTTCTGTCTCTTGAGCTTCAACTTTATCACCATCTCTTCTGACACCAAATTGTCAGTGCTTCCACTATCAATGATCACATCACAATATTTACCTTCACACTTGCACCTGGTGCGAAACAGGCTCCTCCTTTGCTCAGGCTCATTCTCACCACTCAACAGGACTCTCCTGTTAATCAACGTTTCTCCTCTTTCAGCATCTTCAGAATTTGATGATCTGGCATCTTCATCTACATGCGCAACTCTGGCCTGGCCTTCATTTCTCCTGTCTGTTCTGCCTTGGCGCTGAGGACATTCAAATGCCCTATGACCTTCTTCTCCACAGTGAAAACATGTTCCACGGAAGCCTCCTCTTCCAGATCCTTGTCCTCTTCCTCTTCCTCTTTGATCTCTATTATTCTGATCCTGGAAGCGATTGGAATTATTTTCGCACTGATTCTGACTGCTACTAGCCTCATCCTTCTTTTTTGGATCTTCATTTCGGCCACCATATGACCGTCCACCAGATCGTCCACCGCGACCTCTTCCGTTTTGTCTGCTCTCGAACTTCTTGTTCAGCTTTTCCTCTACTTTTAGGGCAAATTGGTATGCCTCCTCAATACTGTTCATTCGAACTAGATTCAACTCCTCCTGAATGCTTGGCCTTAACCCATTAAGGTATCGGGCAACTTTCTCCTTATCAGCTTCGGCGTGGCCTGTTCTGATGAGGAGTCGATAGAACTCCTCTGTATACTCCTGAACAGATTTTCTTGCTTGCTTCAAACTTTGCATTTTCTTCAGTAGGTCAAGCTCATAATCAACAGGAATGAACTGTCGCTTCAATTTTTCCACCATCCGATCCCATCTGGTGATTTTATCTTTCCCTCTTCTATTTCGCTCCAATTGAATTTCTTGCCACCAGATCTTCGCATGACCTTTCAGTCTGGCCTTCGCAAATTTGACCCTATCAGGATCCTCAACATCTTCATACTCAAAATATTCCTCACATTCATTGATCCAGTCGATCAATTCTTCTGGGTTAAGATTTCCAGAAAATGTAGGAACCTCAATCTTAGGTCTTTTCCCATCTTAGAAATGGCCCGAAAAAGTCTTTCTTCCTCCTGGTTCACAATTTCGACTTCTCCTTCTTGATATTCTTCTTCGGCTTCATCCTCACTTTCATCTTGACATTAAGATTCATTCCTCTGCGAATCTCTTTTTGCAATGCTCGCACTTGTCTCTGCAGCTCTCTAACCTAGGGTGTTACAACACCAGCTCTTCCGCCACGTTCCCTTCGTGGAGGCATTTTCGCAGTGCGCGCTAAAACCCTAGCCACGGTCCTGGTGCAAATTGCCTCACAGTCGGCGATCTATTTACACACTCAAGAACTCCTGCTCTGATACCACTTGATGAAGGGTGCTCCCCTTAATACCACAAACACATAACAGAAATAGAGAAACAACAACAATATGCAAGAACAGAAAATTGGCTTCTTATTATCTCCACAAATGTGGAATTACAAACTTTCAGAATTATAATATGCAAAGCCACATGGGCATTCCCTTACAATATTCTGTAGGACAAAGCCTCGAATTATTACCCAGAACTATTCTGAACTGCCTAAGACAATAATACAGCCTTCCTTATATAGGCAATTATCCACCGCCTGGGAAGGTTCCAGAATTTTAGCCAATAAGGCTGACCAAACTTAGAATTATTTTATATTACATTTTATTACATCATAGTCAGCTCAAGATAACCTTTGAAACCCGAACAGAAATTTTGAAGAAAATTATTTTTCGCCATTTCAGGTGGCCCAACTTCCGAAGACCATAAGTCATCACCAGTTGACCCGCTCAGCCACCATAACCCCATTTCGGAAATGCCACGAAGCGCTCTACAGGCTTGACCCGCGCAAGCGCCCGTCACCCAAATTTTTGACCTCATCCGGGGCCTCTAAAGCCTTCAAAACTGAGTTCAAAGTTTCTGTACCCTACTGCCAATACCGAAAATCTTCAATATCTTCCAATATACACTTGATCTGGAAATGAAACTTTACTGGCAGACTTATATGACCAAAGTGAACCTCCAAGAAAGAAATCAGATCATTTTGAGCACATACGAAAATTACTAAAAATAGTAACTTTCCATAAATAGCAGCTCTGCACAAAATAGCCCTTATTGAATATAAAAATAGAAATATTTTTGGGTGATGCAAGATTGCTCTTACACCCAGGATGCTCCTGCATCATATATATATATATATATATATATATATATATATATATATATATATATATATATGTATGTGTGTATATATATAGATATAGATATATATATATATGTATATATCTACATACATACATATATATGTGTATATATATATATATGTATATATATATATGTATATATATATATATATG